>VWZO01001422.1:0-102092 GCA_013396975.1 Bucco capensis | reverse complement strand
TGACTCCAAAGCTTTACATTATGGATTGGAATTATAGCACACATCTGAAAATACACAAGATGTGCAGATAGCAGAGAACTGTAATTAAGAATCAAATCAGTTACTAATTTTTTGAAGATGCACCACTGGATGAGGTACTATATTAAAATCCTGGCATGAACAGAGCCCTTGCTATGATGACTGTATGCTGTGAACTAATGAAAGACAGAACAAACCCATTAAACAAGCCAGGAAGTGGGAGTGATTGGCATGATGGAATGAGTAATCATCTATGGCTGCTAGTAATTTCTGCTGAAATTCAACAGCCCCAGTGAAAGGAGAATTCAGTGCCTCTACTACTGAAGTCATACAATGTATTTCTACTTGTTCTGCAAGAACCATAAGGAGAAATTCAGTGGAATTTGTGGATCACCTTTGTAGCCAGCTATCTTGTTTCCTTTCCTCAGTAACAAACCACCAAGACTAAAAGACCCTTGCACTTTGCACCCATCCCAGCTGCACTATAAATGGTTCCTTTTTGCAGTGACACTAGCACAGCCTGGGTCACTCAGCTCCTGTGAATGCATGTCCTCCTTTCTTTAGTTTCTTGCTTTCTGTAACACCAGTTCAACTTTTTATGCACCTCCATAATATTCCCCAGCACTACCTCCAGCTCCTTCCATGACCCCAATCACAAACCCCATACAACACAGCAGCCTCCTCCAAAATCTCCTCAAGTGGCAATTTGGCAAGAGGCAGTATGGGATCTCATTGTTTTAAAACTACAAACATGCTAGCTAGCTAGAGGCAGGCCAAGCAGAACACGGGAGGGCCTGGCACATGCTCCACTCCTCCACCTGTAATTTATCAAGATGAACAAGACTTTCCTTCATGTATAATTTCACCCAAGTCAATGTCATCTTTTATTTTCAACCACTGCTTCTGTGCTACAAGTACAGGAAGAATTTGCTATCCTTTTCTGTATCACTGCTCTTCATTTGGAAAGTTTTCTTATGATGTCCTCTTGTACTAATTTTAGTACTGGATATCTTTCCAGAGCATCAGAACTGCCTAAAAATATGAGATAGGGTAAAGGATATGCAGCTGGAAAAGAGGCAAGCTGAAAACCCTCAGAAAAGCTCAGAGCCACTCTTGTTCTAGCACTTCCTAATTTCAGGGAAGTCAGAAATGTGCAATACTCTTCTTAGATAATTTCAATATTTTTGTCTTAGTTTCCAGTTGAAAGCAAGAAACTAATACATGCCACCTTCTACAACACATTGCATTATATGTTTTAAGTTAAGCTTCTTAAATATTTGTGCTCAGTTCAAGAATGAATTCTTTCTAACTAGTGCTATGTATTCAAATCTGTTGACTTACCAGGTTCATATCTACTTCTTAAACTAAACATTCAAAAATATGTTTTTATGAAACTGCTGGGAGATATTAAAGTTTTAGGATAAATACATACTGGCAAAACCCTATTCCCCTGGCTATTTCACTTTGAAAAACTCTCCTAACACATTCTTTAGGCAGACAAGACAGTTAATTAAAGGTCATCATAGCAATCAGTACCAAACACTGAATTTCATTAATCTCTTCTGTAAAAAGAAATAGGTCACCACAGTCATCTATAAAAATCTAGAAAATAAGATTGCACTTACCATGAGATCTCTGTCTCAATAATGTTCATTTTTAATAAATCTTGGACCCACCAGGGAAATTCCAGAAGACTGGAACAGTGCTAATGTTATGCCCATCTTACTCAAAAAAGAGGCCTAATGGGATGAAGGCAGTAACTATCAGCCATTTGTGTTTTATCAAACTCAGATGAAACAAAGGAAGAACTCATAAAAGTTTGTCTTAATGTTGATTTAAAGGATAGGAAATATGATGAATGTGAAGTCAAATGCTTTTATAAAAAAATAGGGCTTTTCAACTAAAACCATATTCACTCTTTGATATGATTGTAAATTTTGTTGATGAAGGAAACATGCAAAACTTTTTTGTTCTGTTCAAGGTCTACTACTGGTTTTATAGATGTAGAAGACACTTCTACTGATAAAGCAAGCAGGTGATAATACTGCAACATGCTGGTCAGAGACAAAGTTCTAAATCACTTAGCTGTAACTAGTCACACAGAGTAGATTTTCACACAGCTGAAAGCAAAAGTTCTACATCCTAAGTCAAAGAACTCAAGACTATTTTCAATTGCCTACTGAATCAGGAAATATATCTTACAAGGTAGTGCCTCCTGATGAGATTTTAGGGTCATAAGCTCCAGACCATGAACTGCTAGTGTAATGCTGTGCAAAATATTCAATAGTAGAAGTGAGCAGAAGCAGCTGGTGACTTTGCCTGTCTGCCAAAGACATAAAGTGTACTGCACACAGTTCTTGTCTACAGATATATTTTTGTTAAGATGCTGAAAACTACAAAGAAGGTGACTTGATTACAGTGCGTTAAGTACTGTAAAGAAGAGGAAGTTTGGCTAGGCTTTGTGAACAAAGCTCCAGGGAGGGCTCCATCCACACTCCTCCTCAGCGCCTTTTTGGGTGAAACACAGCATGCACAGAGCTGGACCCACCCTTTAGTCCTAAGGTTCATCTGCCAGGGCCTAGCAAGCTTGGACGCTGGCAGCCAAGTCCTTAGGATGGAGGTTGAACCTCTTAGCTGGAAGGCCTTCCAGGGCTAAACGAGCTCCATCTGCCTGGGTTTGGAATCAGAGTTGTCCTTCTCCTAGGATGACTGCCAGAAGGCTAATGAGCTCATGCTACCCATCCAAGGATTCTAGGAACATGGGTATCACTGCCCACACTTTCCCGTGGGCAATGAGTTTAATGCTCCCTCTGCTGTGGGCACAGTTATGGCACCAGGGGCCACAGGAGACCACAAGGGATTGTTAGACTGTGCCTAAAGAAGAGGCAGTATCATGTATTAAATAGCTTGAGTCTACTAAAGGAGGGCATAACAGGAATCAAACATCCAAATAACAAATAAAGTACACATTTTTAACAGAGAGATAGAGCGACAGCTGAAGCTGTAAGGGATGTGTTATTTTCACTATCTACTGCTGTCTTAAAATCACTAACTTCCAAACTCTCTGGGTTTAAAGACTCTCTAAGAGTTTTCTAGCAGAGATGCAAAGCTGCCTATAACAAAGGCTGGTCTACTGACACAATTCTCTTTGTATCCTTTGTCAGTAAGGTCTCATGCAGAAGTTTCCAGTTGAATTTCCACAAAATTCTGGTAAGATAAAACTAACATTTGTCATGGGAGATTTGGTTCTGGTGAACTTCCACTAAAAACATGCAGGACAATGCTCAAAGTCAGAATCATGAGGAAATCTGAGCTTTCATAGTTTGAAGTCTATGACCCTGCAGCCAGTATAAAATGCCATGGGCTGAGAATCAGAGGGTTTCTAGGTCTTTGCTCCAAAACTAAGCAAGGTCTAACCGTCAAACATCTAAGGGGGTTCCCATGTGCCACCTACCTCTCAAACTGGGACAGATGGGACACTGCTGTCTCCTGAATGCTGCCTGTTTCATAGACTGAATTTGATTATAGGTAGTTCTATAAACTGTTCCTTGAAGACCTAGGAGTCCTCCAGATGTAGGGCAGAAAATCTCAACTCATTTGGAAAAATACTGAGTTTGATAGGAAACAGGAATATTTCTAAACTAAACAAAGGTTTTTGAAATTGCAGGGTTTGAATTTTTTTTTTCCAGAAAGAAAATTTTACTGTTAGCTAGTCTAGGCTCAACACAAATAAAATAGATCAGATTTAAAGACCTGTCATCCTCAGCAAGTTGTAAGAGCTTATATAGTGATGCCTTCTGGCAACAAGCCCAAGAAATAAATGTACAGATGGGCTAAAAGGTCTAAGGATCATGTCCCAGTCTTCATACATAAGATATTCACAGCTTTATATGTAGTAATCGTGCTTGAAGGTTGATTAATAGCTAGTTTCCATGATACAGAACATATAAACGAGAAAGTTTCAGAGCCTTGAATTCTTATGTAATGTTACCAGTGTTTGTGCTCATGTGCGGGATGTCATCCAGAAGGACCTGGACAAGCTGGAGAGGTGGGCCCAGGTGAACCTCATGAGCTTCAACAAGAACAAGTGCAGGGTCCTGCCCCTGGGTCAGAACAATCCCCACTATCAATCCAGGNAGGCTGCAGAGGGCCTGTTTGCAAAGGCCTGCAGTGAAAGGACAAGGGGCAATGGTTTTAAATTGGAGAGGAGTAGATTTAGATTGAATATTAGGGAAAAATTCCTCCCCGCAAGGGTGGTGGAACACTGGCCCAGGTTGCCCAGGGAGGTGGTTGAGTTGCCATCCCTGGAGGCATTGCAGGTGAGGCTTGCCAGGGCTCTGGGCAAGCTGATCTAGTTGGGGATGTCCCTGCCCAGTGCAGGGGGGTTGGACTAGATGAGCTCCAGAGGTCCCTTCCAGCCCAAACCATTCTAGGATTCTCCAGGACAGATGCAGTAAATACAGTAGAGCTTAATTAAAATCTGTTCTCATTTACAATTATCATATGTTTTTAATCACAAAAGTTGTAACTTCCAATACACTAAATGTGCGTATTTTTCCTTTAGGCTATGGATAAAACTAAAAGCATACAGTTCTCCATTAAGAAATCAACTAATAGTTTAGATCAAAAAATCAGAGAATTACAGAAAGATCTGGGTTGGAAGGGACCTTTAAAGGTCACCTAGACCCACCCCCTTGCAATAACAAAGGATATCTTCAACTAGATTAGGTTGCTTGGAGCTCCATCCAACCTGACTCTGAATGTTTCTGGGGATGGGACTCCTACCAGCTCCCTGGGCAACCTGTGCCAGTGTTTCATGACCTTCATTCTAAAATTTCTTTGTTATACCTCATCTAAATCTACTCTCCTTTAGTTTAAAACCATTAGCTTCTGTCCTGTTACAACAGGCCTTGCTAAAAACACTGTCCTCATCTTTTTTACAGGCTCCCTTTAAGTACTGATAAGCTGCAATAAGATCTCCCCAGAGCCTTCTCTTCTCCAGGCTGAATAACCCCAACTCTTTTAGCCTTTCTTCACAGGAGAAGTATTAGTATCATAGGCAGGCATTCTGAAGATATAATAACATCTTCAAGAGATTTTAAATGATTTAAGGATTTAAAGGGTATGTAGAAAAGTATGATTGTGTATCTAAAGAAACATTATTTGCTATATCAAATTACAATGAGACAAATTGCTCCTTATAAAAAGTAAGTATGGGGTAGCACATGCATATTTGGATAGCATATGAAGTTACATGTGGGATTTTTTTGAGGGTTTTGACATATTGTCATGTCCAAGTAATGTTTAAGATTGATAGAAAAAGAAAATGCAGGGATGAATAACTACTGTGACAAGAAAGAAATCATGGATTAGAGATGTGCTATGGAAGAAATGCAGCTCTTTGTGTCGCAGACTTGTAATAGTTGAACCTATTTGCTGTACAAGCAAAAAAAAATTAATCAAAAGTAATTCAAATGACCCACATCTCCTAGAAAACTTGCCTGCTCTAAAACATCACAGAAAATGAATGCTTGCCCTGACTGATTAATGTGAAAGTCTGAATGAGTAAAAACACTTTCATCATTACTTGCTGTTCCCTAATTCTGAGCTGGGCATTAATAGACAGTGGCTGACAGCTGCAGACCTCAGGGCACTCACATGAAAATGAGCTGCTGCCAGTTTTGAAGCCTGAACTCCACTCATCAACACAGATCCTCCTGTTAATTTTCACAGTTACTGAAGAAGATATGGAAAAAAACAAAGGTAAAATAACTGGATTCCAGACAACCCAGTATCTCTGAAGTTTACCCAAAGTAATTTAAGAGGCACCTGAAATTAGCTACTAAGAAGCTCAGGTGCTGTCTGCCCACTGCCATTCATACTACTGGGAAGCTACAGTGCCATGCTCTATGCTAGTGGCATCAAAAGCAAGCTATAAATGGTAATCATCTAGGGAATGATTTAGGTTAGAATTTATAGCAAGGTCTCTAAGAAGAAGAAAACTGAACTCAAGGTTAGCTGCAAGTGGAAAAAGGCACTAGAGAAGGCTTGCCAAATTTAGTTGCTGTTACCAGTGACAGTGACAGTAGCAGTAACTCCTAATTGTGTTCTTTTGTAGGTGAATGCACCCAGCTGATACAGCAACAATAATATACCATGCTGAACTCTCTTTCTCACTGCTAGTTTGGAAACCTCTACATTTGGCACTATTTCTATAATTGTAATTGCAGACATAATGTTCAAGGAAAATGTGTTTGCCTCCATGTCACTGGATTCAGTTCCAGGTATTTCTTTTCATCTAGTGCTTGGCCAGCAAAAAAGCACACACAGACAACATCTGGGTCTAAAAGGAGCTCAGAAATCAATTTCATCTGCACACTGATGATTGTAGCCCAAATTGGTTGTGTTGTGCTCTAAGGAGGCAGCAGGTGTAGTAATTCTGTGGCAGTGACCATACTCAAGCCCTCCATAGGGGGAAAAAGAAATCATGCTCTGGAAACTCTGACAGTGGAAGGATCAAAACAGCTACACTACTGCTCCATCCATTTAGTGAGCTTGCTAGCCAGGCAGCCATCTGAAACAAAAAGCCCCACTTAATGCAATTAAAGGCTTCTCACAAACTATTAATATCTGCACAAAAGCTTCCATCACAGAAGATGCATCATAAAAGAAAGATGCATTTCTGCTTCATACTCAGGTCTATATCTCATACAGATGCATGCACACACTGAGAATATTCTGAGAAGTGAGGAGGTGGAGTGATTCACAGAAGTTTGATCTCTGGTCAAAAAGTAACTGACTTTAGACTGGAGGCTAAAAAATACAACTTAATTATCTTACTCAGGTGTACAGAATGATGATAGCATTTAAAAAAAAAAAAGAGACTAAGAAACTGAGAGATGAGTCAGCATTTTATGATTTTCTCCCTTCATGTGGCCAGTGCTATAAAAGTCTAGAGAGATGGCTAGAAACAGAGAAATGATTTGATCTTTAGAGAGTGGCATCATTCTTAAGAGTAAAATTCTTCTCTGTTGGAATTCTAGATGACAAGAAAGGTTAAAATTTTTAATTGTATAGCAGCAATATTATAAATGTTCATGCTCAGATACAGTACAGAAAAGCATCTGCATCTATCTTGTTAATCTCTTTAAATCTTATGTGTGACGTAGAGTTACCTATGAACATGCAAGAATAATATTTGCTTTGATCTGTGTGATTGAAGGTGAAAGACAAGCCATAAAACCCTGTGTGTATGTTGCAGGCCACAAGATCTTAAAAACTCAAAATGTGAGTTCTCCATTAACCAGATGGGATGAATGCACAAAATGCAGAAACAGAGATAGTCTCTGAAAAGGTTTTATTCTGCAAATTATTATTTTGTACAACAGCATCTTGCCCAGACTGAATTAGACATGAACAAGAGAAGAAGGCTCTGCTATTCTGAAGGTATTTAGAATCTACTTTAAATGATCATGTCCTGAGTGTTTCTGCAGTTATGATGACAACAATCACAGAGAAAGCTGCAGAGGGCCACAGAAGAGGAAAGAAGTATAGGGTTGATTGATGAAAACCACCTGTAACACACCAACAACAAAGCAGCCACTGTGAGGAATTTCTTTGGCCTTCAGGGGAAGGCTGAGTTTCACAATGCACTCAAACAGGTAACTAACTATAGGACCAAGTTATCACTGTCCATCAATCATTCAGCTTAGAATTAAGACCTGGTAACACATCCTAAATTAATGCACCTAACCTCTTAAAATATTAGTGTAAAAACAATAAAAGCCTAATACCACCAAATTGAAAATGCAGTATTATGTTCTAGATTCTAACTGTGATTCCTCTAAAATAAGAGCATTTGGTGCTAATTCCTGTCACAGGTACAATGCAAAGTGCTTCAAAAGTCACTTAGGCTCGTGGTTAAGCACTGAAACACAACAGACTCTGAGAAAAGGTTAAGTGGTTACTATGGTAATCCCTGACATGGCCTAAATTAGTGTTTAAGAGCTGACAGAGTTAAAAAATGAAGAAAATGGATAATCTATTTCTTTGTCAAGCCACTATTCCTAAATCTTTGTCTTTAATCTTTTAAAAAAATACATCTTTCTGATGCTTGTGGAAATGAAGATCTTTTAGTTCTAGGTGGAGCGAGCACAACAAAGCAAGAGGACCAGAGTGGCATAGTACACTTCAACCTTTTAGTGAAAAAGCTGTCTTCTTAGTGAGAGCTGCTCTTTCCTAGTGGTTGTTAAAATGCTGGTCTCTGTTCTGAAGGTCCTTCTCATGACAATTAGGATGGAGTATTTTGACACAGCCATCTTACAGCTTCCTTTAGCTCCTGATCCTTGCTTGTAACAGCAATTACATGATGAATTTTATCACTGTTGGTTTGCAAAGGGAGGGGAGAAAGGGAAATAAGGTATTACCCTGGACTACTGCAAAGCTTCTGCCTAGAATTCTAGTGGGAAATGCAATTCTTGCCTCTGGATAATGCATTCACTGATGCTAGTAGTCAGAAAAGCTATTAAGTATATACAAATCTGGGTGGAGAACAATGCAGGAAAATCTCATACACAGCATGTCCTGTGGCCCTTTCACGTCACTCAGCTGATTCTGCAGAGTCATTTTCAATCTATCTTACAGGACTTTATAAGTAGGAATACTCCATGATTATGGCTGAATTCCCTGGGATTCCTTCTGCAGCTTCCATCTGAAGCATCTCTTTGTGCATTAGTGCCTTCCACTTGGAATATACTTCAACCCATGCAAATGACTGATACATCAGCTATCTGAACCAATCACTTGCAGGTACATGGAGAATACTTCCAGCATCTGATACGTATTCAGCTTAAGCCTTTTTAAGACAAACTCTAAGATTATTTTGATTCCTGTCAGCATCTTGCTCAAAAGCCTATAAAAACACCATTCAGAACACTGCTTCTCAAATGCCACTGCATGTTTAACATCCAAGGCTTGTGTTTTTGAACTCCTTGGTTGGTCTGGCCTCTTACCTCTATTCAGCATTTTAAAATATCCTATACTTGAGCAATAGAAATCCACATAATAACAACACTAAGAGGCGGAGGTGGGCAATTGTCTGGTATTGCTTCCTTTGGCCTTTTAACTTTCTACAGGTCCTTAGAATATGCCTTGTCTAGAATCAATATTAATGTAATTATTATTTTGTGTATGGATCATTAGATGCTTATCACCAGATGCTTATCACCAAGTGCAGGATTTACTTTGGTACAATTTAACCTCAAGATGCCCTTCCACAATTGGAAGTCAAATGGTTTTTGACAAATAAGAATACAAGTTGTTCTGATCTCAGAATGAATACTGTCCAGAACCAGAAGGGCCTCAGCAGAGCCTAAATTTAACACTATCACTGAACTTCTCTTTCTTGTCTACTCTCCTCTTTATTTGAATTCAAGATCTGTAAAGTCAGAGAGTCTGAGATGAATCAAGACAAGCTCTGCTTTGATTTCAAGTAAGCCAATTACATTCTTTTTGTTATAACACAGGAATGCCTCTGACCTCCTAAGGTAGGTGTCTCTTCCAGAGAAGGTATTAAGAGAATATTCAACAAAGGCATATAGTGGGATTGTTAGCAGCTTGAGTATGGAAGGCCAGAAAAGACATGCATAATTCTAATAGCCTGAAACAGTACTGTAACTGCTTTCCTTGAGTCATATGGTCTTACCTTTAAAATCATAACATTTCATCATCTTCCATTTCAAGAATAAAAACTGCTGAAGAATTTCAAAGCAGTTTTGCTTATTCTCAAACTTAATAACCTCTGTTTTGTTTTCTGTCTTATTATCAAATTCAGTTCCTTTGCAGGACAGAAGCTGCACTTTCAATGTTGAACATGCATTCAACATTGTGCATTTACTGTATGTCACTCTGCCACAAAACCTGAAAATTAAACCCCCCTTAGATTTAACATTTTGAAGTTTTAATTGGGTGTAAGAAGAAGTGAAATTGAGCAAACGTGAACATCATACAATACACAGGGATCCAATACAATATGCAGCTAAATAAAGGAGATGTCACATTCTAAAATTTTTCTGAAGCTCTGACAGCATCTCCATAGGGATAATGATACTTTCTTTTGCAAAGCACTGTCCTATCTGCAAAGCAAGAACTAAGTGTTGCTGTTACAGATGGGAAAGGCTTATGTCCTGGTCTGAGTTAGAACAGGATGAATTCTGTTCAGTGATTTGACTTTCCAGCTAAGGCTCTTCTAAGTCACTGTGTTTGCTGAAGTTAACAGCATATTTTCACTGAAGTGTCTGCTTCTAGTAGTGGAAACACCTGATGTTTATAGTTAGTACCAAGGATTGGTATGCAGACCAAGGTCACTGCTAGGTTTGGTGTACTACTTACTGCAGAAAGTAAAAAGCTGCACTAGCAGGGAGGAGCAGACAGGACAGGTGATCCTAAACTGACCAACTAGGTATTCCATTCCATATATGCCATACTCAGTATCAAGCTGAGAGATCATGAGGATCAAACTCTTCCTCAGTGTCTGAGGAAGACACTGTCTGTTCTGCCTTTGATCCCAAACCACGTGTTCCCAAATCCACTTCCCCAATCCAGTTTTGTGCCTGTCACTGAGTCCAGTCTTGGACTTCTGCCACAGCTTTGGTGGAGACAGTTGACACGATTGCCATAAGGAGGGCTGGGTTCTGTAACAGTTCTGTATATACTTATATATATTTCATTTTATTGTTATTATTTTGATTAAAGTAGTTTTAGTTTTCTTTTCCAATCCACAAGTTTCTCTCCCTTATTCCCTTTCTCTTTCCTTTTGAGAAGGGAAAGGATTTAATAGAGAGGGTCTGTCACTTGTTTAGTGGCTGGCCCAGCCCTAAACTGTGACAGCCTATTAGACCATCTGTCCATCTCTGGTGTAACAGAAAATGTCAGTGATTTGCTGCTGTGATTTCTCAGTCATATTTGTAAAAATGTTGTTTCCTCTTGCCTCCCTGCAAGTTTCAGTGCTGAGGATTCAATAAGCTAGACAGCTTACTAACTTGTCAGTCTCCAATTTCCACAAAGCATACTGAGGTATTAACTATCCCTTTCAGGCCCACTTTTCTATCTCCTTCCATCAACTTTTGTGTTTTGAAGAGGAAGGAAAGAAGAATCCTCATTAATAGTGCATGTCAAGCTCCACAGAACAGATCACTTTGAATCTCAGCCCTTTGCAGGGCAGTACTGTAGCATCTCCCCTGCTTGGGATTGGACATCATGCAGGAGAGAAGCTGTTGTGCATCTTGCTGATGCTTGCCAACAGACTTCCAGCTCAAAAGCCATGTACAGAACATACCTATCACAACCCACTGTGATATGGGCATGCATCCATCATATCCATGGTGGATGACTGATCCCATAATGCATCTTATGACTGTGATAACAGTCATAAGAGGTCTGCAGAACTCTTGGTGGTGGATACTGGCAGGTCATAGATCCTTCTCCTCATGCAATAAGGCTCTGCTTCTCCACTGCTTTCAATGGAGAGAATTGTTTCTGCTCTTCCTTATATTCCTTAAACTTTCTTGGAATGTTTGCTACAACAGGTTTTCAATTTAAGTGCCAATATAACCAAATGTCTGGAGGGAAATCAGTTGAAGTATTCAGAAGATGACTCTCAGTATGATTCACACTGCTGTGAGCAATGAAGAGGTCTGTCTGGCCTTCTGCACTGGACTGATAACAGATATTGGATGCAGTGTGTACTCAGATAAAGTTAATGGCAGTGACATCTGGTAGATGACACAGA
The DNA here is from genome assembly GCA_013396975.1 of Bucco capensis. Taxonomy (NCBI): domain Eukaryota; kingdom Metazoa; phylum Chordata; class Aves; order Piciformes; family Bucconidae; genus Bucco; species Bucco capensis. The sequence goes on along the minus strand of VWZO01001422.1, from coordinate 90,286 downwards.
GGAGCAAATTCCTATCATCTGTTTTTTAACACTGTGCCCAAACCATTATATGTCAGACTTGGTAAAAGTGAATAATCATTCAGTATCTACCACTCTTCCCTCTCATGCTCTCAGTCATAGGAGACTGAAGGACTACTAAATAAATCACCTCCATATTCACAAGGACAGCAGAGGTAAAAGCAGCCAAGCAAAAAAGGATTCAAGTAATGCAGTTCATTAGTAGTGGCCTCCCCAATATTTAGCTGTCATTTGTACAGGTCTGTACCTTCCCAAAGCCCTCTCACAGTCGGAACAAATTCTTACATAAAGTACCTTCAAAGTGCTTCACCAACATAAATACATTAATAAGACTTTTCCCAGAAGAGACTGGAGTGTTAGAGAGATGCCAATCAAATGGCTGGGCTGTGAGAGGTAGTGCTTCAAACATCTCATTAAACCTTCATCCTCTGCCCATTTAAAAAAAGAATGGAAAGTACAGTGGAGATTTATAAGCAAAAAGAAAAGCAACTGCTCATAAAATTGTTTTGCCCTCTATGATTGCAGTGTTAATTAAATTGCATATTCTGTGATGTGAGTCAACTGAATTCAACATAAAGTGAAATAAAAATCAGATTTTTATACTCAGTTTGACAGATGCCACCTAGCTGGTTCTTTCAAAGTGACTGCTGACAATTGCTACTGATGTGCTTTGGTATATATTTTGATTTGGGGGTCATAACTAAAACATAAAGGGTGGTTTAGCATCTGATACTGAATTGCAAGCTATTTAGAATTCTAGTTAGTGCTAAGTTGTTAAGAACTGACAAAATTACCTAAGTGCTGTAAGGGCAAAAAAGGAAGTAAGACATGCCATTCTTTCAATATTGCAGACCACATAAAGAAGTGTTTTTCAAGGACAAATTCATTATATCATTGTAATATGTAGAAGAGTCTACGAAAGATGTTTTGGTACTAATAGAATAACATTTGTCACATATTTTTGTAGGAAATCCAGTTTCTAAAGTTTTAATCTTAATTTTAGGTTTTTATCTTGTTTTCTTACAATTAGTGAGACTGCCATGTCCTGTTCATGATCAGTACCAAAAGACAAGCATCTGCCTGTTGCTGCACGTGTGGCACAGGTAAGCCATGTTAGCCTTTGTATGTACAGTGCTGTATTTGCTAATCCTGAAGCCAGGGTACTGCTTGGTCACAGCTCTTAGCTGCTATGAATTCTGTAACGGCTGCTGTGTCCGTGGATATCAGGTTTATGGAGACAGGATCTGTCCCACCCCTTTGTGCCCTACTTATTATCTCCTAAAATCTACTAGAATTTGTATGGCATCTTTGCTGCTGAGCAGAGGCTGGAATATCAAAGATGGTAAGGTACTTGGCAGTAGTCATATATGGAAATAAGCATGACATTTCCTGGGAAAACCAGTTCCCAAACCACTGACAGATGGAACTCTCTTGATTCTTCATAGAAATTTCTTTTCCAAACTGGGCTAAGCAATTCTTTGAGCCAGGCTCAACACACACATGATAGAAGAAAAGGTTCCATAAGTAAAGATCTTTTAGATTAAATTCTCTTGCCTAGTCTACATCTGGTCAGTTACCTACACCAAGTAACTGGCTTCTGTTAGGCCACTTTTTATTTGCACAGTAGACTCAGGAGATATTATAGGAAAGCTACAACTAACATATAGAAACTAATACTATCAAAGCCTCCAACTAACCTAAGTTATGATCTTTATTTATTGGATACTTTGCGTTCTTATGAGAATGCAAAAGTGGAACAGGAGACCTCTTGTATTATGAAAAATATTTAGGGAGCTGCTACAATCACAGGTTTTTGGGGATGTTGCCTAGCTTCTTCAAAATAAGCCACACATCAGTAGCAGCTTCATAAAGGCCCTATCAAAAACCTTTACAGAAATAATAATGTCTTTTCTGTATATATAGCACATGAAATTTGAAGAGAGGTGGGAGCAGAGGCTCAGATAAGAACTAAGGAAAGCTTATTTCTTCTAGTTAACCCAACTCTCATGCAAATATATTTGCATGGACAAATGACAAACATATGTAAAGACACACATCTGTTACTTCACTTGGGCTCTGAAAGCAAAAATAAGGTACAACCTTGGTATTGTCCCTCCTGTAAAATATTCAAAGTTCTTGTAATATTCTTCTAATAAACAAATACTTCAAGAACTATCGCTTTTAATTAGCTTCTTTTATTTTAATAGAAAGTTCTTTCTAAGTCAGAATGCATTTTTGGAAGTGGATCACACTATATTTCAAGAAACTTTATCATTTTGTATTAGCAAGATATAAACTTTATGAAACAGTCAAGGGATTGAGTCAGATGTCACTGTGGACATGAGTTACAAAACTCAAGAGGCAATGTCCTGTGCCAGAAGACAGATGAAACCTCAAACCAATCTATGCCATGTTATCTGTCACCTGCATATGTTTATGTTTGAAAAGCTTGAAGTTATACTAAAAAGGTTCTTTGTATAGTATTTGGCATCTTTTATGTGTTTTGCCACAGAAAACCATGAAACACTTTGCTACCACACACAATAGTGCAATAAAAGTCTAGTTTAATAATTAATAAAGTTTGGAGGGATTAATACACTCTGATTTCAAATATCTAGCTTTCTGGAATGCTGCAGCTTTAAAGCAACAGGGTCCTTGGACTGCTAGCTGCCTTTTTGTTCTTTTTCTTGTCTTCATTTTCATCCTTAGCTCTAAGAGTGGAAGCAAAATGCCTCCTATAGTATGGATACCAGTGTGAAGGCATGAAGAGAGCCCTGCAAATGCTGTCACTATCAAACAATGCCACGCAGAATAGTCTCAATGCAGCAGTGGCTTTCAAAGCAAGAAGCAGTAGAAGAAAGACATCTGAAAACACAGTTTTTAAAAAATAAACACTCACCAGATATACGACTGAAATCTACCATTTTTGAAAAGCTGAGGAGGCTGCCTGGCTCAGCATCTGCTGAATGCTTCAAAACTTGTAGTCTACCTCCAACACTTAGCTTTTTATCATTTGCATTAAGGAAAGAATTCATCCAGAGATTTTCCCTTTAATTACAGAAGCTAAGGTATGAATCCAAAGCAGCTTCTTAGCTAAATTAGGCAATGAGAAACTCAGACTAAGATTTCTTCTTCCCAGAACTGAAGCATGCTGTGCATTCTGACTAACATGGGTTGTCAGATATTATCTAGCAATCAAAAGGAGAAACAATAATGTAAAATTGAGTAGGAAAATGTCTCATTATAAGTAAAAAGGTGGATGTGCCAGTATGAAAAATCTGACAGGTTCCACAATTTAGTGATGAAAAATTTCCTTAAAGTCTTGTGGACATGTAGTGCTATACCTGCTACATAATGAACCCACAGGATGTTGGCACAGGGAGGAAAGTAAAAAAGATGATTAAGATTTGAGTGAGATGCTGTTCCAAGGTCTTTGTCCAATGCATAATTCTAATCAATAGGTATTATTGCATAGTAGCTCAAATAAACTGTAAGGTATTTCAGTGAAATCCTACCATTATCTTCATGCACAATAAGATGCCTTAAGAGTCAAACATTGAGAATGATTATTACAAATAAGCCTAAATGCACACTGCTCTTATAATTCAAATGCAAATTCAATTCAAGACAAAGTCAAACTCATGAAAACTTTCTTGATATGTTCCGCAAAGTATCAAAAAGATTGAAAATAGGATTAGCAAAGGAGAATGTACCATTCAATGAGTACTGGAAAAGATGTTTATCAAAAATTTATCAGGTGAAGTAAGTCTGAGAAATGCTGATAACAGATGGGAGCTGTCTCGGCAAAAAAAATGTTGCTAGTTTGTTTCTCTAGCTGAGGATACAAGTGTCCTGGGGAAAAAGGAAAACCTGATTTGTCTTACCTCTTCCTTCTCTGCACTTTGCAAATCCCTCCACTCCTCAGTGACATGACCAAAGTCCACCGTGTTCATCGCAACCTTGTATTCCCCAATGATATCATGTTTGGAGAAACGATCAAAGTCATAAACTGCCATGACTAAAGTTTTTCCACCCAGCTCAGAGTATGGCACCTGCAAAGAAGAGAAAATGACAAACTCCTTATCTGAGACAATAAAGATCAGTCCACTACAATGCAAATCTATTTCTTTGGTTGATCAGCTGTCATCTCAGGTAAATCGAACCACAGAGAAAATCATGAGATGTATTTGTTTCAGAGTCACCAGATGCAGTATTTTTTGAGACCAGGCTCTGGCACTCAATAAAACTATGTGGCAGCTCACTCATCACTCCCCAGTTTTTTCTCATTCTACTTCAAGTCATTTTCTGGGTGATGAAACTGAAACAGGAAGCCCAATTATTTGCACTGAAGACACATGAACTTTTCACACAATGATGTCTTTTCTTCAATAAATCACTCAGAAATGGGTAGCTCCCAGACTGATGAAAAAAAGCAGAACTGTATGTGACACAAGTTGGACACTAAATAGCTCTCTTACAGTACCACTACCTATTACTTACCAAGGCATATTTTTCATTATTATACCTTTCACACCATAGACACTAAGGTGCTTTCTATGTCACAATGTACAGCTAGGAACTGTGGTGGAAGAATGCCAAGTTCAGACTAATTCTGCATCTGTTCTAATGTGTTTTGGACAGATGCTGTGGGTTACGATGCTCATGAATCACATTTTTAATATTCAGATAAGATGCACAGTTTAGGTAAGCTACTCCTGAGTGGCTGTCTGGAGAGGTCTGATTTAGGAATTGTTTGGACTTACATTGAACACTTGGTCAATTTGAATAAATTCTGCAAGTATGAATGGTTTCCATAGGCTTCAGTAAGCATTTCTCTATTAATTGTCTGTATAAAATGGGAAAGGAAAGCATGGCATTATCATTGGCATTGTTAACCTCTGTATGTTCTGGTATATTTAAACCCTAGACTGTTTTCTTTTGTTACTGTTTGGCTTCAGCTTGCTTTTTAAAGCACTTTCTACTAACATGAGTAGTTTTACTTTTNTTTAGTGGGGTGATAGGGCTAGGAAAAAGGCTGGACTTGATGATCTTCAAGGTCTCTTCCAGCTGGAACTGTTCTATGATTCTATGATTCTATATAATGTCTAAAAGAGTAGAGAGCCAGCTCCAGCTTCCATTACTGAGTACAATAGTTTCAGTGGCTACAGGGTTGTGTATTTTAGTGAATACTGTAGCAAAATACACTAGGATTATGTAAATTATTTGTAGCTTCTAAACAGCTGCATGTGGAAAGTAAAATTCTAAATAATATCACTTTTTATTTTTACAAATCCTGAATAACAGAAAAGTAATGTTCTAAAGTTTCTTTCTCCATCAGTTTACAATACCATTTAATGAATCCTGGTGATTTGGAATGCGTGAAAAGACAACATTTATTATTATTTACTTTTTTTCTCATCAACCTGACCTCAATAAAGCTTATTTTAGCTACCTTCCTTTTTAAAGAAGAACTAGTGGCAGTGCTTCCTCCATTCATTACCTTTGCAGCAGTGTCAGCCTCCAGCACTGTTCAGGACTCCCAAGGATGCCCTCTGCTCTTGTGAATGATTGCTCCCTCTCCCTGCTTTCAGCTCTGCTCATAGGAACTAAGCCACTTCACTTAAAGCAGGTGAGACCTTGGTAGAAGGACATGCACAGGAGTGTTTTTCCAGTACAGACATGAAACCTCTTCCCAGAGGAGGGATATCTGCCTCTGCCAGGCTGGTGCACACCAGCTAGGACTTCTCAGTTTCCTTTTGGCAGCACAGTCCAATTCAGACAGCTGGAGCCTGATGAACACCTGCACCATGGAACAGTGCCATGGATGCAAAAAGGAGGTCCAGGGGTCAAGAAGCAATACAGTAGAATAATCCATCTCATCTCCATTGGTCCTTCTTTGGGAGGAAGGCAGAGAGCTCACAGCTGTGCCCTGGGACAAGGTAACAAAATGGGCCTGAGCTGCCTGCTGGGCACCTTTACCAAAGACAGAGATGGGAAGCAAGCCAACAGAAGCTGTGCACCACCTGAAATGGATTACAGAAGCAAGGCTCTGCCCAAGTAAACAAGATATTGTGGGTAGTTCCCATGGAAGTTGTTTATTACAGTTGCAGCACTAGTTAAATTGTTGCTTGTCTTTGTCACTGGAGTCCCCAGAACAATGACAGTATTTGACATGCCCCATTGCTTTTCTTTTGAGTGCAGACCACAGTATCCAGGGGAAGATCAGTACCATAATGGGATGCACCTAAACACTGTCAGCTCTTGCATAGAAAACAACCTCTCTTTTGGAGCATAACATTTGAATATTAAAGATGTGACTTAAAACAAGTGGACATTAGAGCCCAGGAGTGGATGATCTGATTTATAATTTGTGCCTTCATCTTAGATGACAGCAATATTGATTTTTTTCTTTTCTTTTGTGAGCTGCACAGGACTCTGTAATTTATAATTCTATTTTCTTTTAAATACTCTCTTAGGAAAGCACAAGAAAAAAATAACTCTCCACAAAAGATTATTTTTATGAACATCTTCAAGGGAAAATAATCTTATATATGCAGTAGTAGTTCTGGCCTCCAGGGATATCTTTCTCATTGAATCATTGCATAGCTTGAGCCTTTCACTGTTCCTGTTTTGAATCTCTAGCTGTCATTATAAGATTGAGCATAGAGAGAAAGGTCTAAAATAACAGCAGAGGAATGTGTATTATGAGAAACCCTATGTAACATGCTATATACCATACTTTATGGTATTGAACTGGGGTGTAGGCTACAGTTTTAGGAAAATACTATTGATAGAAACAATATCAATTGGAGCAACTTAAATTTTGCAGCATAAGGCTTAGCTACATTAATTTAATTCAAATGGTATTAAAGCTGAGACATGATTTCTTTTCATATGCAAAACAGCATGGCATAGAATTGCTATGACAAAGTCTAGCAAGATTAATCTGCCATATTGTCCATCCATTTACTTTTCTTGAGTTTTAATTTATTTTTGAGGGCAAAAGAAACGGTATACTGAAATCCATAAATCAGACTACAAAGATATTGAAAGAAAATGCTGATCTAGTGAAATTTTTAGTGATATTTGTCAGTGTCACTTTTTTCTGACTTTCTTTTTAAGTTTTATCCAGCCCGAAAATATGTATCAAATTGTCATACATCAGGATAACTGAAGTACCCAAAATCAAACTGAGGTCTGACCACATGTTATACCATTTTCACCATAAGATTGAATATCTCAGGTTTCTACATCATTAGAAATCACCATACTGCAGTTACCAATTAACTAAGATGTCTTTGTAACCAAGCATGAGACACAGTGGCTAAATAAGATGTTTCCATAAGTATAAAAAAATACCTTGAAGGTAAATTGCTCATTGAAAACAGGGTTAAGGGTCTTTCTGTGGACTTTTGTCTCGTATTTCTTCTTCTTATCAGGCAGCAGGAAAACTTTCACATAGGGATCGGATGTACCACCCATATCTAATGCAGGCAGCTCAGCTGCTTGAATAATCCCAACAAGAAGCTGAAAAGAGAGAAAAACAGCAGAATGAATTTTCATCTAAGTATTGATGAAGAAACTGTAACAGAGAAATACATATGCAGCCTCTATTTCTGGTCTATGAAAATCTATTTCCCCCCACACCCACCCTACAAGGAAGGCAAATGAAGCAACACTACAGACTTTAGAAAACCAATTATGGCAGATGCAGACTGCACAAAGGCTGTTTTTAAGCAGAAAAGAGGTTTTCAAAGGGCAGCTGATTACAGCTAAATACAGACTTCATCTTTTAAAAGACTGCAATCAAATAACTTTCAATTGCTCTCTCCTCTTGTGCATTATTTTCCTAGCTGGGCACCATGAATAGAAATCACATTATTAAACAATCAAGAATGTCTAATTTTGACTATAAAATTTGTATTCTAAGTCCCCAACATGTAACCTTGCACTCAACCAGACTCAAAAAGGTGATATTTCAAATGCAAATCCTCAGGCAGAATGTTATTGAAAATAAATGGGTGTTGCAGTCTTCCTTATATTTAACTTCTCTTGCCATGTATACAAGTAGGTTTAGGTAGGAAACTAACAACAGCATTTTCAAAAAATACCCCCTGAAAACTAACCTTTGGAAACTGAATCCTACTTTGCAACTTCATTGAAAAATAGAAAAATAAGTTTCTTAAATCTCTTCTACATTTTTAAGAACAAGACAAACACATTTGAAACCTATAAATGCCTTGGCCATTTTTAAGTATTATAAATGAAGGCCTATGTTATGTTATGTTTTATGTTATGTTGTGTTACGTTATGTTACTTTATGTTATGTTATGTCATGTAGACAGCCTGTGTTAGTCCTCATCAGCATAATGGAGTTGAGAGAAAGAAAATGTTCTTAATTTTATTTCACAGACACAGAACTAAGGTAAAACATTCAAGTGACTCTTCAAGGTCAATCTGGAGACAAGATATTAAGAACTGGGAATGGAATTTGAAACTATTTTCTTCTAAATCCTTGCTTGCATCACAATAGATGAATTGTTTAAAACTGGAAACAGAAGCTCTAACAACTGGAATACAGAGCAATACAGTCACTCTATGAAAGAAGCTTCTGGCTTCCAAGAGATTCCTCAGTTGGACTTGTTTTCAGCAGTTTTAAATTCACAGTATGGCCTGCATGCTTTTTCCACCTATAGGACTCTTAAGCTCCATGAAACATTTTCCTTTAGGTGTAAGAAATACTTCTCTCAGTCTCATTCTTATTCTAGATGCATAAAAGCTCATAAATACACGGACAGGCTCAGGATCTACATCAAGTCTTTCACATCAAAGAGTGAATAACAAGTCTATGACTTTTAGTTAACAGAGTGGAAAAGTAATTCAAACCCCTTATAAAATTTCTCTCTCTAAAACTGAGGCATTGTGCTCTGGAGAGTACTTCAGTCATCTTGTCTCCATTCTTAACCCTGTGTATATATTAGCCAGATATTTGGTCTGTAGTTTCATGCCACCACACTATACTAACCTAGCTGAATCTCCTCTCCTACTCTTTGAATATCATCTATCCTCTGACAAATTCCAAGCTGCAACATAGTTTAGAGCAGCAAAATAAAATAGAAATCCATAACTCAAATAATTTACTGCCTTACTTAAATACTATACAATTTTACAGAGTTGTTGCTCTCTGATCCTATTTCCCTTTGTAAAATATAGTTCACAAAATCAACATTTCCTTTAATAAAATTCACACAGAAAATCTGTTTTCATATTCTAAGGAAACTGAAATCCACACATCTGCAGCCTTTCCCTTTCCTCCTCTTCAGTTCTTCTGCCACTGAAGGGCCTAAGGCTTCATACTGATTTCATACTGATTTTAAGGAGAATCGGCATGACCCAACACGTGACCAAGAAAATATGCTCTGGGAGTAGAGGAAAAGCTCCTTTAACCACAAGTTCTTGGAAGGCTTCAGAATTCTTTTTGGCTCTTGCATTGAAAAAAAGGCACAGGTAGTCAAAAGACAGAGAAATACTCTGCATTATGCCAGGTCATAGCTAGGTGTAAAGACCCTGCTGCTGACACAGAAATTTTTCTTAATTTCTCTTATTTCCTTTATCTTGCAACAAGTAAATGTACCACATCCCATGAACAATGTCAAATAAAGAAGCTAAAGATGGAAATAGATCACAAGTACTTGTGGAAGTAAGATCAGAGAAGAATAGGAATTAACAGGAATTTAAGTTCAGTAGCAATTTCTTTCCCTAAACAAGGAAGAATGATGTGGTTTTGACTGAAATGCAGGATATGTATTCTCAAGTTCACTGAAGAAAAAAAGCAGTCAGTTGTGTTGATGTACTTTGGTCCAGTTACAAGCATAGTGAGTTTTAATGTAAGGCTGTGATTTGGTATAATTTACAAAAGTAATCCCAATGACAGGAAGAATCCAGCAAGGAGAACTAACCAGGAGCTAGTTCAGGATGTGGCCAGATCTGCTAAGTAGGTTCATTCTACATCCACATGACATTATGGTGTCTATTCCTACTGAAAACTCGGCTAAATATGCTAAAGTTTGGTCTTAGCAGCTTCAAAGTAGGGTACTAAAGGAGCAGTCTTTGACTGGAGAATTCTTTTTCTTCAGCTTCCTGTTTTACTTGGGTCAGATCTTTTTGTTTGAACTTTTGTTCCAAACTACCATTTTCTTGGCTAGTAGGTGCACTTTCATGGAGAGCAACAGAGCCTGATGCAGCTAGTTAATGAAGCACAGTGCACATTTGATGAAGGGAGAGAAGTGTTTGTTTACATTTTAAATACCTGAAGACTAAAGTTATCTTTTACTGTCTGCATGCAGACTCCACAATACAACGTGGGTTGCTGCTGCTAAGTGATGCCTTCATTTAAGTTATTAATAACCAAAAACTGTGTCTTAAATTTTGATTAAAGATGTAATATAAACTTTGAGTACACTGAATAATTTAGTATTAGCTCTGTCGTGAATCTCCAGTTTTTGCTTTCTCTCTATACTTTACACAAGCAGTAAGGATTTCTGAAATACCTACTGTAAGGAAAAGTATTACTTCATTCTCCCCTTGCACACACAGAAATGAAATGTTACACGTTGGGTCTTTCAAACCTGATTGTTCTGGAAGTCATAATCCAAAGAATACTGGATTTTCCCTAGTTTCTCCACTTCCTTGGGTTCTTCTTTCTCTTCCCCATCAGTCAGCCCAGTCTCAGCATCATCATCCTTAAGAGCCTAAAAGAAGGAATGTGATATTCATAATTATCTCAAACTCCTAAGTACCAATTTAAAATAGACAACTGTCCTCAAATCTATTTTAAAGCCATCAAAAGCAAGCATGACAGCAGAAATCCAATTATGCAATTTACATATACATTTACAGTATTTAGGTTGCTCAAGAAGATATTATAAATCAGCAAGCAAGCAATGGACGTAGGAAGGAAGCTTCTTGGCTATTACAAGCAATGATTGTTATAAAACCTGAAAGTAGAAACAAAACATCAACTTGATATACAAAGGTCCTTCTGGGCTTACACTGGCTCTTAAAAGAGGCACAGGGAGGCAAACATGCTATTAAATAAGCAAAGTCACACATTCCTTCAACTTAATATTTTGGCAAGGTCAAACCTGGTTATGCATGCTGTGAATCGTTTGCAATTGGCAACACGTTTCAGTAGGATTACTATGATAAAGAGCATGTGCTGTGGATGAGTTCTTCCTACAATCATATGCCAAACATTTTTCATGTTTATTTAGAATGAATATGGAAGCAAAGTTTTCACCATGCCATTAGCAAATGCATGTTTCTCCTTTTCCCTCCCCCCCGAGACCAATTTCCTTTTTATTCATTCTTGCTATAAAGCTTGGCTGAACCAAATTGATTGCAAGTTGATTTTAGTTTACTTAGAAAGAAACACAAAACCAAAGAAATACAGTATTGCTTACAGTTTTATCTATTGCACAAACCCTGCTATTTTTAAGGGACACAGCATTTATCTTAGATTTTAAACATAATTAAATGCTAAATGATATAAAAATTTTTTTCTGTACCAGAAAGCAGAAGTATTTGCATTGTGGAAAAGGGAATTCATACAATTATTAAAACCTATGAGCCATGACTAACTATGTAGATCTTATTCCAGCAGATTCTCACCTCAGTAAGAACTGAAAAATGAGCAAAAGTGATGAGACAAATAGTAAAAGTTGTGGAAAATGTGAAAATAAAGTTGAAAAAAAGGAATCAATACTGAGCATTCACCCAGAATTGCTATTTGCATTTTACAGTAAACATTATGCTGATCTATAAGAGACTATCTGAATGAAAGTTCCTGCTTGCAGACAATTAAGTGCAGGAATAAGGTTTGTTATGTTCTTTCTTTTTTTCCCAATGTGAGGTGGTCTATATAAACATGAGTTTAAAGCTGGAGCTCTCTGAAGAGCTAGCAAGGCTGAAAAGTAGCTACAGCCACAGTTGCTGGTGGTTGGTGAAAGAATGAATGTGAAAGCATTAACATTTTCCTCAGCCATGAACACAATGGGGGCAATGCAACAGTTGCATGCATGTGGTAAGAAGAAAGATTGATCTCTGAAGCAAAAATGTTATTTTTCAGAAAGTAGATCCAAATTCGAAAGGTCAGGCTCAAAACTGTACAGTATTAAGCAATTATTTCTCTCCTGTTTGAAATAAGCTAGAAATAGCTCAGCTGAAATCAATGCAGCGACATTGATTTATGGAAGCTGAGGAGCTGGGTTTGAGTTAAGTATCTGAATGTTAGTGAATGATAGAGTCTTTACAAGGAACAGAAATTACAGTATACCTTGACGAGGTCGGAGGGAAAGGTCAGAAGTGAATGAGAATCACCTGTGATTCTGGAAGAGTAATAATGTTTTGAACTAAACCACATCTATTTGGAAGGGCTCAACTGCCTGAAATGGAAATTTGAGACATTTTAATTGCCCAACTGCTAGTGTGTTCCCTGGCTGTAGCACAACATTTTTTTTTTAAGTGCAACAAGTGTGACACTTCAAAACTGACAGGCTCTATGGCAAGAGACACAACCCCTGCAGGACCATACGTGGGACTTTCAGGATATGGGGTGATGTGAATATGCCACTTTGCTTTCATTGGTAATAAAAATAAGCTTGAGGTTTTGTGATCATGTAAAAGAAAAAAAGATGTGACTCAATCCACCTGAAGCAAACACATTTATCTGAGCCTGGACATAACAGTAACTCAGAGCTGGACGTTAATTCTAAGACCCACTGCTCTGAATCATACCAGCACTGCCCTAATAGAAGAGTCCATGAAAGAAGAGTGATAAATGACTCCAGTATATCACCATGTCTGGGATAAGTACTGTTGTTCTGTCTACTTATGACCTGGATTTTGTTTGAGAGGAAATATTCTACAGCCTTTCCTCAGGGATAAAAGGGAGAATGCAAAAAGAACCTTACATGCTAATTTCTAAGTATGAAGAATTGGTAATTATTGCATCAAGGGAAGAGTTCCCTAGCCATAGTGTCTCTGTGAAAATGCTGCATAGCTGATCAGCCTGGGAGATGTCTGACCTGTGGGTAATTCCATGTGAACATTTCTTACTATGACTATGGAATACGTAATGTGAAGCTCCCTCTTGCAAGGGAGTTTTGAAGTGCAGGTGGAAAACACTGCATGGTTGGGAAACTCTTCTCCACAGGTTATGAGAGGCCTATTGGAAGGTGAAAGCTATTTCCCAGGGGAAATGGAAAACACTGCACGTTTCTCACACCAGCTGAGAAGCTATATGATTCTTCTCGACCTTGACTCAGAAACACTAAAGCACTAAGAAACACTAAGAATGAGACAGTGTTTGGATTTGGCCAAGGTCATGGCATGGGGGAAAGGAAGAAATGACAACTCATTATCTCTGCAGCAGTCTGTATATAATAGTTTTTCCTATCAAGAGAGGAATTTGCTTTCAAACCAGAGGCCAATGCTTCAAGAAGCTGAGTCAAAGGAAACACAGAAGTTTTTCATATTTGATGCAGCTGCAGAGTTCTGAAGATGAAGAAGAATTGGAGTGCTTCAAAGTACTTGAAACACCCTGTAGGGATTTTCATTTTGTATTGAGATTCTCTCAGAGATCAATATTTAATGGAAGAGTACTGCAACCCTCAATTTATAGCACACTCTATCACATTATATTGGATCTTACTGTTGTGTTGCTACAATCAATTAAAATAAGCAGCTATAGGTTATTGATTTGAGAACATTTTTTTTTATTTATAAGCCAATTTTTCTCCAAGCCTCTTCAACTGACACAACTGTAATCAGAAAGGCTGAATTTACATGCAGAGGAATACAAGCCTTTCCTTTCCTTTCCTGATTTTTTTTAATGCCATGACATTTAAAATGCTTTACTCAACATAGAAATGCATTATCACACTATGCTGGAGACTAGATTTATCTTTTCTAATTTGGGATGACTGTGAATTTCACTCAAGCAATTTCTTCATCTCTGTATAACATATGCAGAAACACACAACAACGAAACCTCTATATCCTCATACATGTGTGTAAGTATCTGAAAAACATAAACTTATATGTAAGCAGGCATAGGAATGTACAAAAAAAGTGTTAAATCTAGTACAACCATTACAAGGTGATACAGTCACACCTAATGAAATCTAGTGGGAGAAGCTGCTTTGTGACATGGATCTTAACAGAGCCTCACAATATACAATATATATATACTTTCTTGGATCTGGAAAGCAAAATGTATTTTTGAGCCACCTCCCATTTAATCCAGATTTGAATGAGCTAGTTGTAATAAATTGTCCAGGCAAAAATCTACATATGGCATTAGGATTTTCTTTTCTGTGTCATGTTTAGTTAATTGTTTCCAAGATCATCTACTCTGTAGTGGTTCCTACAGCAAACAGGATGAAATTACAGCAATCTGGGATCCACAGTTCAACCTGCTAGTTGTTTTTACACTTCTGTAAGATAATTAAGAGTGGTTTTATAGTTGACTCTTTTCTTCTAGGTTGTTAAAGAAAATTTTCAATTTTTTGGTAGTTGCATCTTCTGCATTACAAAAGAAATGAAAAAAACAAAACTGCTTTTAAATGCACTCCTGCAGACTCCACACCTTGCAGTGGGTTTTACTTTTCCTGGGCTTCCTCCTTCTCTCATTCCTCTAACTGACAAAAGCTCTCTGCAGTGACACTGCCTCCTGACACTGCAAACATCCCTTGCTTCCAGCTCAATTCCACCCTGTCACTGAGTTTACCCCACCACTATCCACTGCAAATCACAAGAGGTGTTCTGGGCATTAAAACAGCTTTATGTACCCTTTTATTTAATCCCTCCCAAAGCTACATGTAGAAATCCAGAGGGTCTGCAAGGGATTTAGCACAGTTGGTCTGCTGGTTGCTTCCAGATTCCACGTGTGTAGAAGCTCCAGGAAAGCAAACTGATAGAGACTTGGGTGACAAAGCTGCTGAGGAAGCAAGTATACTTCCTTGCCTGTTCTACAACAAGGCAAAGAACAAAATCATGTTTGAGCCTCCAGGAGGATACGAAGCCCTATGAAGGTCTAGTTTGCACTTTGATTCCAGTCTCTTTTATCTTCATGTGCCATTGTTAATGCTTCGTTCATGTCACAAGCTATTTAAGCCTGCAAGAAATGTGTCTTTCATTGTCATATGTAAATAAAACTTTTTATTAACAGAGTTTGTAGGGTTCCTTACATTCATGGGGCAGCCTATGGCCTCACTTTTAAGGAAATAAGTTACCAGTAAGCAAGGAGAGACGTTAGAAAGGAAAACATAACACTGAGTGCAGCCTGTAAGCTTCCTTGGTGCACAGTGTCTGCTGCTGTCCTGAGTTCCATCTCCACCTGCCTCATCAGTCATTCCTTTTGTTCACATGGTGAAGGGGAGCTTTTTTTTACGTGTGAATGATGCCCACTCCTCAGGCTTGTGCAATGCTAGCTGAGCTGAACGGAAGAAAATAAGATTTTGTAGTGAAAATGTTCTGTGCCATGTCCTGCAATGAATTTATCAGAAACACAGTTTTTCCTCCACACCTAGGAATACCTGCATTTCCACTAATGGTGATGCACCTCTTATTAATTTCTTTTAATTCTTATCAATTTCTTTCACATTCAAGAACACCATAATTCAGACCTGGTCAATTTTTATCCCTTTAAAAATTCCTGGCAGATTCCCTGTCACAAAGCAGAAAAGCCTGTAATTGTAACACATTCTCTATCAGAGCCCCTCAGAAGGAAAGGCAACATTTCATTCATTCAGCATCTGCTTTCTCTCCATGAATTAATTTAAAGAGCTTGTTGCTCATGGGTTTCCAGTGGCTGAGCCAGCCTTTGGTCACTGTGAAATCTACTTTGCCACTACTGTTGTAAGAGTGTTGGCCTCACACACCAGCAGTGGGCCACACTGACACAGAATGAGCAAGACCCTGCTGTGTTCAGCATGCAATGCCTTGACATTACTTCCTTGCTTGTTATCCAGGTTTTAAATGATCTGCTGGGTTATTTGAAAGGATTTCTTTCTTTAGGAGATCTATGAAATGAAGGCATCATGTTCAGCTTAAGAGCTTGATGAATTGTTTGGGTACTAAAATACCAACTTGTTCTGGCGCAACAGAAGAATACAACAAATGCGGGAGGTGCTCAGTGTAAAATAAGAATACAAACATTCAAGTTGGAGCTGGTAAGCCCCCAAATCAGCCTGCTTTTCTTGTGGCCAGTGTTTATTTGCTGAAAAACAGATGCAGCTGATGTGAGCCTGCAGGCCTATTTTGGAAGTTCACCCTGTGGGTCAGGGCCTGTGTGCATGAGCCACAAGAAGCAAGCACTCCTGCAAGTACGCTGGGCTGCTCTGCCCCCAGCTCCCATATGGCACTGCTTGCTTGTGCTAAGCAGCAGGCTGTGAGTAGGAGGCAGCTTTAGGCTGCTTGGCCAGTGCTTGCTGCTCTATCAATTGTTTTTCCTCCCCAAACGAATGGCAACAGTCCAGCTGGAAGCATGCTTTGGGACAGAGCTGGCTCCTTGATACGGGAGGACCACTCTGAGTACTACATTTATCTCTGTTTGAAAAATCTGTCATACTAGATGATTAGGACTACATCTAGGTAATGATGAAAATTAACCTAAATATAGCCAAACATGACTTTATAGTGCTACATTGATTAATGGAGAAAAAGTTGGCAAAGACCTGTTCTTTTGGCTCAGTTGCCTAATAAGAGGTAAGATCATCCTCTGATCACCCTCCAAATAAGACTTTATCAAGTATCTGATATTCTCATGCTTGAAGGTTATTTTGCTATTCATATTTATTATTCATCATTTTGTAGAGAACAAATGCCTTTCCTTAAAAAGTGAACAATTAAATATTCTATGATTCCCAATTGGGTTTGAAGGGAATACTTCATTGATACAAACTGCTGCTCCTGTTGAAGGTTATTCATACCCACTAACTTGAATTTAGCTCTCCATAGAATCAGTGGATACAGGTAAATGTCTCAAGAGTGTGATTCAAAACACTTAATTTAGGGAATAATTGCATACTTCCTACATATCACTCATTAGGAACCCACAGTCTCTGGTCCTGAATAAAGAAATTTTGAACTTGGTCTGTTAATCAAGAGAACACAAGAAAGAAACATCCTTGACAATGGAAGCTTCCAGTGGCAAGACTTTCAGTATAGAAAACAATATATGTTAGAAAATGAGTAGGATCTGTATCTTCCTATCATCCTAACAATAGTTTACAATAAAAGTAATGAATGGATTATTTTACAGGAAAAATATAAAAAGGAGGAAAGATGCTCTGGAAGCATACAGAGCAAGCTCCTAGGTCTTGGGATAGTCTGAGAGGAAAAGACAGGAATACAAATAAGGCCAGCCTTGTGGCTCACAGCTGTTGCTTCTGTATTTTCAGAGTTCTGAAGTCTAATATCATTCTAAGCTACAAAACAATTTTGTGGAAAACCCTGCAGAATACCAACACTCATCTATAACACTGTATCTTCAAAATCATGTTATTTTCATTTTTTTTCAGGAAGTTTTATGCACACTGCCAGATGCCTTCTGAGGCAGGTGAAAAAGCAGGATGATTGGTCAAGCCTGTAGTTGAATTCATGAACAAATGGGGCTCAGTCAATCTATTTTGTCTGCCACAATGTATTTATTGGGCTTGTTTTCTAAGAAAAACTTGTCCCCATTGTTTCTGACATTTTCTACTCCATAATGACTCTGCAGCATAGCTGTCTTTCTGAGTATGAATTAGGATGCCTCACTGCATTGTGGACAAGCCACAAGCATTAATGTCACCATGGGCTGAAGATGCCAACCAGTGGGAACTGGCATGCTGAGTCAAGATAGGTGACACTGTGGAATAAATACATTCACTGTTCTCTAGGCATTCAAGTGGGAAAACAAAAAAGCACATGAGTAAACACTGCAGAAGAAAATACCAGCAACAGAGCTCCTGCCCCTCAAAAAGACCTCTTGGATTATTTCTGGCAATAACAGCTTGGGGCCCTGCGAGTGCAATCCATGCTCTGGGTGTCAGTGTGCATTTTGCAGACTTCATTTTGGCTATCGTCTTCATGCTGCTAGGTCAACACACACTACTTTGGAATATGTCAGGGCACCTCACATTAAAAAACTTGTTCCTTCAGTATTTTGACTTCATGAGGGAAGGGTGTTTACTGTTCAACAGCTAAAATCATAAGGTGAAATTGTCTAAGTAAATAATTTTATGTTGAACTTCAGTCAGGTGCAAGTGTAGCTCTTGATATCATGTTACTTTATAATGTCCCAATGTGTCACTGCTATTAATACATGAATATTAATCAGAATATTGCTGTGAAAGGAAGGCTTATGTAAATGAAAAACAAATACATAGAGAAGTTAAGTGGCTGACTGAAGGCCACAGGAAGTCAGTAGAAGAGCCATGAATATACTCCTCATAGTCCAGGGTGTGGTACATATAACTGATCCCAAATCTCCTGTTTCATCTAACAGACACATTCACTGTAAGCCAAAGATCTTTCACTAGTGACAGTGTTTTAGCCTGATGCAAAGAAAGAGAATCAAGCCATTAAATCTCCTTTTCCACAAATGCTTTGTAACCCAATAAAATGTTCACCATATCACAATTATTCTCCAAGCAATAGGGCTAAATTTTAGTAATTTTTCAGCATTGCTTTTCATGCCTGAAATGATTACATCTATTCCTTTCCTCAGCCTACAGGTTGAGATAAGCAAGAATTTTGCTGTAGCAACGCATTAAATTCAGACCAAATAAATCAGCAGCTAGTATCATGTCTCTGGAGCTGGGGGCTCTTCTTTGCCTAAAGAAAATAGTAGTGGGAACTACCAGGAGGCATTATCAGAGACTGAAAAGTTATAAAGATGGGGAGTGTGATGGGAAGATCTCATAAAAACACTGGTTCTGATTATCCGATCTTCAGTTGCATCGACAGAATGTATTTGGCTTTTTGTACTCATCAGTACAAAAAGAATGACTAGGGAAAACATGGGCCCACTGCTCAATGAGGTGGGTGCTCTGGTGACAGAGGATACAGAGAAAGCAGGGTTACTGAATGCCTTCTTTGCTTCAGTCTTTACTGCTAACACTTCAGAAATTCCAGCCCTTGGAGGTAAGAGAAAAAGCCTGAAGGAAGGAAGACTCTCCCTTAGCCAGGGAGGATCGGATCAGAGAACATCTAGGCAAGCTGGACATCCACAAATCCACGGGCCCTGATGGCATCAACTCACGAGTGCTGAGGGAGTTGGCTGATGTTATTGCTAAGCCATTCTCCATCAGTTTTGAAAGGTCATGGAGAGCAGGAGAGGTGCCTGAGAACTGGAAGAAAACCAATGTCACTCCAGCCTTCAAAAAGGGCAAGAAAGGAGGACCCAGGAAACTACAGGCCAGTCCGCCTTACCTCCATCCCTGGAAATGATGCTGATGGAACAGCTTGTTCTGGAGGTCATCTCTAAGCATGTGGAGGAAAAGATTATCAGGAGAAGTCAGCATGCATTCATGTAAGGCAAATCATGCTTGACCAACCTTCTACAATGGTGTGACTAATTGGGTAGATGGAGAGCAGTGGATGTTGACTACATTGACTTGAGCAGGGCTTTTGACACTGTCTCCCATAACATCCTCAACAGGCAAGCTTAGAAAGTTTAGTTTGGCTGAGTAGACAGTGAGGNCAGATGCCTTCTGAGGCAGGTGAAAAAGCAGGATGATTGGTCAAGCCTGTAGTTGAATTCATGAACAAATGGGGCTCAGTCAATCTATTTTGTCTGCCACAATGTATTTATTGGGCTTGTTTTCTAAGAAAAACTTGTCCCCATTGTTTCTGACATTTTCTACTCCATAATGACTCTGCAGCATAGCTGTCTTTCTGAGTATGAATTAGGATGCCTCACTGCATTGTGGACAAGCCACAAGCATTAATGTCACCATGGGCTGAAGATGCCAACCAGTGGGAACTGGCATGCTGAGTCAAGATAGGTGACACTGTGGAATAAATACATTCACTGTTCTCTAGGCATTCAAGTGGGAAAACAAAAAAGCACATGAGTAAACACTGCAGAAGAAAATACCAGCAACAGAGCTCCTGCCCCTCAAAAAGACCTCTTGGATTATTTCTGGCAATAACAGCTTGGGGCCCTGCGAGCGCAATCCATGCTCTGGGTGTCAGTGTGCATTTTGCAGACTTCATTTTGGCTATCGTCTTCATGCTGCTAGGTCAACACACACTACTTTGGAATATGTCAGGGCACCTCACATTAAAAAACTTGTTCCTTCAGTATTTTGACTTCATGAGGGAAGGGTGTTTACTGTTCAACAGCTAAAATCATAAGGTGAAATTGTCTAAGTAAATAATTTTATGTTGAACTTCAGTCAGGTGCAAGTGTAGCTCTTGATATCATGTTACTTTATAATGTCCCAATGTGTCACTGCTATTAATACATGAATATTAATCAGAATATTGCTGTGAAAGGAAGGCTTATGTAAATGAAAAACAAATACATAGAGAAGTTAAGTGGCTGACTGAAGGCCACAGGAAGTCAGTAGAAGAGCCATGAATATACTCCTCATAGTCCAGGGTGTGGTACATATAACTGATCCCAAATCTCCTGTTTCATCTAACAGACACATTCACTGTAAGCCAAAGATCTTTCACTAGTGACAGTGTTTTAGCCTGATGCAAAGAAAGAGAATCAAGCCATTAAATCTCCTTTTCCACAAATGCTTTGTAACCCAATAAAATGTTCACCATATCACAATTATTCTCCAAGCAATAGGGCTAAATTTTAGTAATTTTTCAGCATTGCTTTTCATGCCTGAAATGATTACATCTATTCCTTTCCTCAGCCTACAGGTTGAGATAAGCAAGAATTTTGCTGTAGCAACGCATTAAATTCAGACCAAATAAATCAGCAGCTAGTATCATGTCTCTGGAGCTGGGGGCTCTTCTTTGCCTAAAGAAAATAGTAGTGGGAACTACCAGGAGGCATTATCAGAGACTGAAAAGTTATAAAGATGGGGAGTGGGATGGGAAGATCTCATAAAAACACTGGTTCTGATTATCCGATCTTCAGTTGCATCGACAGAATGTATTTGGCTTTTTGTACTCATCAGTACAAAAAGAATGACTAGGGAAAACATGGGCCCACTGCTCAATGAGGTGGGTGCTCTGGTGACAGAGGATACAGAGAAAGCAGGGTTACTGAATGCCTTCTTTGCTTCAGTCTTTACTGCTAACACTTCAGAAATTCCAGCCCTTGGAGGTAAGAGAAAAAGCCTGAAGGAAGGAAGACTCTCCCTTAGCCAGGGAGGATCGGATCAGAGAACATCTAGGCAAGCTGGACATCCACAAATCCACGGGCCCTGATGGCATCAACTCACGAGTGCTGAGGGAGTTGGCTGATGTTATTGCTAAGCCATTCTCCATCAGTTTTGAAAGGTCATGGAGAGCAGGAGAGGTGCCTGAGAACTGGAAGAAAACCAATGTCACTCCAGCCTTCAAAAAGGGCAAGAAAGGAGGACCCAGGAAACTACAGGCCAGTCCGCCTTACCTCCATCCCTGGAAATGATGCTGATGGAACAGCTTGTTCTGGAGGTCATCTCTAAGCATGTGGAGGAAAAGATTATCAGGAGAAGTCAGCATGCATTCATGTAAGGCAAATCATGCTTGACCAACCTTCTACAATGGTGTGACTAATTGGGTAGATGGAGAGCAGTGGATGTTGACTACATTGACTTGAGCAGGGCTTTTGACACTGTCTCCCATAACATCCTCAACAGGCAAGCTTAGAAAGTTTAGTTTGGCTGAGTAGACAGTGAGGTGGATTGAGACCTGGCTGAACAACAGAGCTCAGAGGGTTGAGATCAGCAGTGAAGAGTCTAGTTGGAGACCTGTGGCTAGTGGTGCTCCCCAGGGATTATTACTCAGTCCAGTCTTGTTCAACATCATCAGTGACCTTGATGAAGAGAGAGTGTACCCTTAACAAGTTTGCTGATGATACAAACCTGGGAGGAGTGGCTGACACACCAGAAGGCTGTGCTGCCATTCAGCAAGACCTGGAAAGGCTGGAGAGTTGGGCATAGAGAAATCACATGAAGTTCAACAAGGGCAACTGTAGACTCCTGCACCTAGGGAGGAATAACCCCATGCACCTGGACAGGTTAGGGGTTGACCTGCTGGAAAGCAGCTCCATGGAGAATGACCAGGGAGTCCTGAAGGATAACAAGTTCATCATGAATCAGCAGTGTGCTCTTATGGCCAAGAAGGCCAATGGTGTCCTGGGGTGAAATGAGAAGAGTATGAACAGGAGTCAAGGGACTTAGCATGGTTTAGATGTTGGGTGTATAGGGTCATAGGCTGGACTTGATGATCCTGGGGGTCTTTTCCAGTCTTGGTGATTCTGTGATTCTGTGATTCTGAGGTGCCCTAGTGAGGCTACGTCTGGAGTACTGTGTCCAGTCATGGACTCCTCAGTTCAACAGTGACAAGGAACTACTAGAGGGAGCCCAGTGGAGGGCCATAAAGATGATGAGGGGCCTGGAGCATCTCTCTGACAAGGAGAGGCTGAGACACCTGGGGCTATTTAAACTGGAGAAGAGAAGACTGAGAGGGGATCTCGTCAATGCTTGTAAATATCTGAAGGGTGGATGTCAAGAGGATGAGGCCAGTCTCTTTGCAGTGGTGCCCAGTGACAGGACAAGGGCAACAGGCACAAACTAGTACACAGGAAGTTCCACCTAAATATAGGGAAAAACTTCTTTCCTTTAAGGGTGATGGAGCACTGGAACTAGTTGCCCAGAGAGGCTGTGGAGTCTCCTTCTCTGGAGACTTTCAAAACCTGCCTGGACGTGTTCCTATGTAACCTCCTCCTCTGGGTGAACCTGCTTTGGCAGGATTATCTCCAGAGGTCCCTTCTAACCTCTACCATTCTGTGAAATCTGGACTAAGACCACTTAAAATAGTTTGGTAAAGAGCATTAAGATCATCGTGGCTGATGATATGAGAGCCCACAGCAAGTTTAATGAGGTACCAATCATTTCAGCAAAACTTAGAAACTAAACATTAAAAAAATACACACTGCTTTAATCTACTTTTGATATGATGACATTTATACAAAAAGGAAATAAAATTAGCAAGTTATTTTTATGTGCTTATCAATTTTAAACTTGAGCTTTCTAGTACAGTTTGACTTAGTATTTTAACTACAGAAAGAATGACAGCCTCTTTCACTTTCCTCTAGCCTCCCGCCAAATACATACCCAAAGAAAAAAATACTCAATCAATTTAGTTCAGCCTCTTGATGTGTGTATCAAAGCTACTATATATAATTCTCAGCTGAGGAGCCAGAGCTGTCAGAAGACTATATGTATCAGAGCTTTAGACAAGGTGCGTCCAAATAGCAAAATAAACCTACCGCAAGTGACAATCCAGAACAGTCATGAGATACAATATAGACAAGGAGGACAAAGGAGGAAGAAATGAAAATTAAAACATCCACACACAAACATTAGTAAAACCATGGAGAAATGACCTTTTTACAGTTACATTCACTAACAATTTGCCTCCCCTAGAAGGAATCTAATCCTCCAGTGTCTGTTGGTGGAGTTGCATACTCTACCTGAAAAAGCAAGCATTAACTCCAGTGGAAACAGGTTTCAAGACTGAAAACATAATCTTATTTTCAACTCATCTCCCACTTTACCTCAACTATATTTGTTCATAATCTGTATTACTCCATAAACATTTTCTTATTTGAGGATGTCTTCATGAAAGTGGACATTTTGAAGCACAAGTACTCTGAGACCAAAATGTTATTCCACTTTCTGTAATACCTAGCTACCATGTGTGACTGTTGAGCTGACAGAGTTCCTATGTCAAAAGGATCTTTAACTATGTCAAGCTATATGGATATATAACCATTTAGCACAGATGTGCAGGTCAGCAAGAAGTTCTCTGTGACACACGAAATCAGACTCAGATGGAAATTACATTTCCAGAAGTTCATACTTTCAATTTACCAAATGCTACTCCCTTTCAAGTTTTGTGTGCCTAGGGAACTAGAATCTTGCAAGGTGCCAAGTGCCTATCAACTGCTATTATGCACTCTCAGCTGAAGATAGAAGGTAATTAGCCTTGCAGGTTCAGTTCTAACAATGACTGAACTAATCTTTTTGGGTTTTGACAATATTTCAGATCTTTAGTACTGCACGTTGCCCTTTATAATGGCATTAGATTTACATCGTGCTCTTCAAATACTTTTTTAACATTAAAATTTACTTCTTTAAAGAGCTAAAAGGCAATCTTGTTATTCCTATTTCTGCTTTATGCCAGAGCCTTAAAAGAGATCCCGTATTCTATATCTAGCATTGCATTAAGTTCAGCTAGGTATATTAAAATTTGCACTGATAATTCATGATTAAGCTGTTATCATCAGTCATACAGAAAAAGAAAAACAACAAACCAGCTAAAATTTCACAAATTAGGAATGAAGTTGAAAATACTATTGAATGCCAAGCACTTTAAATCTGTACACTATGAGACTGCTAGGTATGAATTTAAGGGGCTAATTTAAGTAGTTTGTTTTTGAAATCCCAGACAATGAAGAGGAAGCTTGGCTGGAGAGTTAGTGATCTATCCACTTATTAAAAGTCTGACATTTACATCAACTGAGAATCTGCCCTCCTTAGTTTCAACTGTGCAAAACAAACCATATTGGTTAAATCCTAACATGTCTGGGCAAAGTTATGTTTAAATAACTCTACAGAATATTTTGAACTGAATAATCTTAAAATACCTATCTGTGCAACATTTCAAAGTTTGAGATCTCTTTGTAGATGAGACACATGATTTAGTATTTTATCAAATTTTCCCAAGAAAAACATGTACTCAATATTAACTACATAATGTAATTTTGCATATAAAATATTCATTTTCCAAGAATCCATGGTCATTTATCCAGGTCCTAATGACTATAATTAAAAACACCTGATAAATATATTGTAAATACAACAATGGCCTTACACAATATGGAACAAATTCCACATAAATATCAATCAACAATTTGCACATTATTTGTCCTAAAACAAAGTATTAGGCTTGTTATCATTTGTAGAACATAGTAAATGTCTCAAGGAATTTTTCCACAAACAAAATCAAACAATTCTTCCGGTGCAATGGGAGGAGTTGTCTATGAGTAGCCCAGGGTAACCCAACAACTGATGATCTGATTTTCCAGGCGTTGCTGAGGGGCAAATATTTCACAATTACTTAATATTAATAGCCGAGAACAAAATCTATACATTAAATACAGGGAATCAATGAATGCCAAATCAAAGCACTTAAACAAAAGAGGTTTGTTTCACATCATCATACAGAGAAAACAAAATCAGCATAAAATTACTTTCAAGGGAGTACCCAAAATTTCTACTCCGTTGTTTTTTGAGCTTGGTCTCACTAATCTTCCTAACCTTGGAATAGCTGCATCTATATTAATGATTTTGGGTACTGAGGAGGTTGTTTTCAGGTGTGAATTTGTCTCGTGTTGGTGTCATGCACTCCAGTACACCAATGTGGCACGTGAAACATCTTCTGGCCAGGCTGGACCAAGGGTGAAGCTGTGCACCACGGCACTCTCCAAAGTGCTCCACTTGCAATGGGGATTCAAGGGCCTCTGGCTTAGCTATTTGTATCTGTGTAGGACTCTGGTAGTTGTGGTGAGGCAATCTGGGATGGCTACTGCAACTCAGTACCACAGTAGAAGAGGGATAAAACAACTGATCTTCAGTTATTTTCTTTTCATACTATCTATTGAGCAAGAAAATAAAAAACTGTAGCCTTGCATGAAGCAGATCTCAAGGACAAGTTTTTCTGCCCTTATGAAAACAATGCTGCTTAAAAGACATCTTTTCCTCCAAGTTACTCAGTTGACTTACAGCTACAAGTATGGCCTGTTATCTCTAATCTCCTCCTCTCTAGTATAAATGGAATTCTCCTAACATTGTGTTAAATGTCTATGTGCTCTTCCCTTTTTGGTTGTTTTCCCTTATTTCTATGTTTCTCATTGTTTTCTTCTATACTGTTTATTTCTCTGCTGAACTTTTGCATTTGTATAAAAAGACATTTAGAGTTCTAAGCCACTTTTGTTTATCAGGTAAGCTCAGAAACACTCTTAAAAGATATACAAACATTGTCCTCATCAAAGTCTTGAAGAAGGACAGTGAAAATTGCAAACATGTGCTTCAGTTTTGGGATAACCAAGATACTCTCAATACTTGCCCCTTCCAGATGAGTCATTACATGCCTCCTCATTTTTTTTTTTAGTAGCTCAGGGAAATTGACTGAGTGCTTTATCAGTCTTTTGTGATACCACCAAGAAGATGCTGCCAAGCAGCCCCCTCTTCACAAAGCCACTAATGAGGCAACAAGCAGAACTTTTTCTAGACACATGAAACAGAAACCTTCAAATGCAACTTAAGAGTTCAAGAAAAGGAGAGGCACTTTACCTGGTCTTTCATGGTTTTCCCTAAATCTTTAACATCTTTCATGTTAATAGCATTCTTCCCTCCCTTCTCTTTTCCCTTCTTCTTGTTCTTCTTTTTGAACAAGCATTTCTTACAGAGACAAAAGCAGCAGGTAAGGATTAATAGGACTGCAACTATGGCTATGGCTATTAAGGCCCAAGGTGGCACTGGAAGAGAAAAAGAAAAACACACAAAAAGAAGGTGGTAAACTGTTAGTAGGGTTAAATTCAGAAACAAGTACATTTCTCTCACAGCTAAGCCTTTTACAATAAAAATGCCTTGCAGAAATAGCTGAAATCCTTTCTGAAACATCCTGTCATTGTTTATTTATTTCTCCCAACTGGGCATTTGCACACACAATGCCAATTTAACACATCTATCTATTTACAAGCCTGGTGACACATATCAAACTCACTTGCAGCTATTTTTATTCAACCATCTGAAAACAATATGCCCCAAACATTTATGCTGTGCAAGTCTGTAAAGCGCTCAGCACATTTAGGCAGTGACTTGCTTCTTTCTTTAATCATCTCCCCAACCCACCTGGCATTGTGGCTGAATCGAGTGGAACTGACTGAGAATTTCCTTTTTCTGGAACAGCATCCAATCCAAGCAGTCACTTTTAATGAACAGCCCTTCTCCTCTGCCCACTGCTGTACTTGACAGACTCACAGACTCCTCACAACAGATGCAGGTCAAGGTCACCAGTAACCACTGACCAAGGGCAAAGGATTGGCCAATCCAAGGGCATCTGCTCTGTTCCTCACCATGCCCTAATGCTAGTAAAGTTTCACTACACAGCTATATTCTCACCTATACTTTCCTATAAAGGAAAGATTATGTTCTGTTTATTCATTCAGTCCAGGATGCTGGACATGGCTAAAGCATGAATAAATAACAGATAATACGATTGATAAAATGGTCTTGTTAAAGACCAGAATCTCTGGAAAAAAGGTATTAAGATGACAATTCAACACAATTACTCCAGAAGGGAATTCAGCTTCATACAAATCAGCTTTAATAACCACTGATCCCCACATTTAACCAGAACACCTGACAAAACTTTAAATACTGTAAACTGACATTTTCTACAAAATCTCAGAATGCACACAGTCTATCAGGTCTGCAAGATACTCTCTCAGTGCATCACCTAAAGGTCTCTAGTATGATACATAGCAAAACAGAAGGCTGAATAAAATTTGACATGTTGACGTCAGTGAATCACAAAAGGGACTGGACAGTATAAATAGAGAAAATTGATTGCATAAAGAGGCAAAGCAGAGAAAAGCAGGAATTTCCACTACAAATTACCAGTTCAGGAAGAGGACAGAGAATCTACACCTTCCTCACTCTACATTTAATGACCATTTTTTCTAACTTTTATTCAAATGTCCTTGATGACAGATTCAAAAATAATGCAGAATACAAGTTAAACAGTAATTTCCGTAATACTTTTGTGCCTCAAACGTTCATTAAATGCAGCTGCCATAAAAGAGATGCTGAACCATATGTAGAACAAATGAGAACTGATTACTAAACAAATGAATGTTAAAAGATAAACAGTGAACAGATTAACAGCTGTTTTGGGGATGCATTTTATGCAGTCAGCTACAGAAATTCTGCAGTTAAAGTTGCACTAGCTCTGCACTTAACTTAAAATCTGTATTTCATGCATTAAATAATTTTTGTCTTCAAATCTTATGTTGTAACACATAGCACACTCTACATTTTTTTTCTATCCAGTACTCTCAAATGTAAAAGCATCACCTCTCACAGGCAGTGTGTGCTCTTCTCAAAACTCAACTTCACATGTGTACTTAATCTGTTAGACACTTAGCATCTGAAATGGCATTTTCATAACACTGCACTTTACATCTGAGCTAATCTACAGGAGTTATGTTAATATGAAATGAATGCTGTGCCCAAATTTACCAGCTATGTGCTTTGCTGCTTTGGCAGCAGTACTTGAAGAATAATAACAGCAAATATGGGAAGCAGCAAGAACATAGGATGGGGCTTCACCAGCAGGGTGGCTCCGTGGGAAGCAAGAGAGGAGGGACACATCGAATGCTGGTAAGCTGGGAGAACCAAGGAATTGTGGAGATAGGCAATGTGGGTGGTAATAGGATATAACATATGCATCCTACGGATGAAAAAGCTTGTGTAGGTAGTGAAGACAGGTGCCTTTGTGCTGAAAGTGTTCTGTAAGGTGGTATTGGTGCCTTGGTGCTCTGGAGCATGAACAATGTAGTCCCCTAGTGCCTTGGGGAGCATTTGAAACACTTGCAGATACCTCAGCTTCTTCTTAATAATGTACTGTCTGCTCTCATCTGTTTGTAATTTAATTTCACCTAACAGCTCCTGTGATGCAATTATGTGATCATCAGATTAATATCTGAGGCACCAAGAATTATGTAGAATTCCTTATTTATCTCTTCAAAGAAAATATGCTTCCTTTTCTATTGAACAAAGCATAAGCAACAAAGGAAAAAGTTTGGAGTAACAAAAAATCTAGACACTTCCAAAACAGCTTCAATATTTGAGTTTGAAAACTCAAAAAAGGAATGGACTCTTTTCCCAATAAAAGTGTATTATCTTCTGTCAAGGAGAAGGCTCATCCAAGCATTGCCATTGACAGAGATAACCCAATCAGTGGATGTAAATGTGATATTTAAGACAGGTGAAACAGATAGTTAGCACTGGCTTTGAAGTGATGTTTGTTTCCTTTCAAAAGTATTATTTAAATAATTTTAAATGTTAATCAGTTTACATCATACAGACAAGATTTTCCAAAATTACTAAAGACTTGAGTATTTTCACATCTGTGCTTCCCAATTCATGATGCTGCCAGAGGAGCCCAAATTCTAGAAAAGGTAAGTTTTTAAAAATTGGTTTTCTATAAATTCATCTCAAGGTAGACAGGCAGAATGAAATGACTGAGGTCACTAATCACTTCAGAAGAGTCAAGTCTATAACCTTTAGTTTGTCAGCCTTTTTACCAACTGTGAGTGGTATCTATAAAAACCTTACCAACAGTATATGAACTTTCTTGGTTTCACAGAGTGTCTCACTTTGGAGATTCCTACTGGTTAATACTAGTTGGATTTTACCCACACTTATGGAAGATTTTTTCCAGTGTTTAAATAGAAAATAAGGAGAACCTACAGTTTGAAGATTACCTCCATCTACATTAAACGAGTTTGATCAGGTTCAGTAGTGCAGTTTGAAACCTCAGGAGGTCTTCAGACATGATCCACTGAACAAAAGACCTCTCTGGCAGATGAAGCAGGGTAGGTCACATGAAAAACTTAAATCCTGACCAAGTGACCACCTCAGTCAGGGAGCCAGAAGCTTCTTGCATCCCTTGCCTTACCCAGTGCCTGCACAAGGGGGTGCTTTGAAACAAGCAATACTTACCTGTGCCGTCAAGCAAAAGCTATTGGTTTAAGGATAATTAATATGTGTGTAAACTTCCTGGTATGTCAGTGCTATTTTCTTTGTTCTGCTCCTGTGAGCAAATACAGAACACTTATTTTGAAGAAGGTGTCAAGGCTCTTCAAAACAAGAAGGCTACAAGGCTCTTAAAGACAAATGTATAGGAAGGGATCTGCTGAGTAGCATAGTTACTAAATAAGGTCTGAATTAGTCTTATTGATCCAGTTCAAACTGTGCATGCTCTAGAATTTTACTGAGAAATGAAGGAATGAAGCCTATCTCTAAAAGGAGAGCCCAGAGAAAATGAAATGCATAGCTTACTCTTAAACAATAGCAGGGCACAGTAAACAGTAAGCTCTAGGATTGTGTTGACAACTGAGGCATTTTGAGTACTGATTGTGCATCCTTCACTCATTCTCAAGACCAGTAAGACATGGATGCAGCTAAAGGAATTGTGATCTCTCTCATCCCTCTCTGTTGCTTCCTTCCATTAACGCCAGCCAGGACTGTATGCATATTGTGGATCATTTGATGCATTTATAACATTACACAAATACAGCAGCTGCAATGCACTCACATTAGCATTGTAGTTTGGATTTAGAATGACATCTATGAGGCCTGTCTCGAGATCACACCCATACACCATGCTTGGGCTCATGTTATGCAGTAATATGTTAGGGCATGAAGGATCAGATAGGAATATATGCTCCTGGAGCTCACCTAATGGTGCTCCAAGTGGCACTTGGCCCAGGGCAGCAAACCTAAACCAAAGCATTACCCCCACAAAGTCTGCTGTGTAGAGCTAGGACTGCTTCACTCCACTGATCTGCTTCTACTGTACTGCACTAAATATAGCTCCTGTCCCAACGTGTCATTAAATGTTGTTCTGCTGAATAGGAAAGATCAAACGAAAGAATATATTATTATTGTACTGTTATTCTATTAATGAGCTACAAATTATGTTCTTTATGTAAAGATATCCTTACTTGGCCCTACACAAAATGCTCGGATAGGTACAGGCCCTGGGTCTAAAACTGACATTCCCGTTAGATGATCTAAAATTATGAAATGCCTTGGAGGACATTTGACTCAGAGGAAAGACAGTAAAAGGGAAGTCACAAAAACATGTTACAGTATCAAAGTGCTACAGTCTGCAAAAGAGAATAAAATCCTTCATCCTAATAATTTTCTTCCCTTTCTGTGTGTAATGTCAGAGGAAATTCTATTAACTAAGAACTGAAGAAAGGGAAAGTCAAGGAAGAACTGAAGAGAGCAGCTGAATTATAAAGTGAAGACTTCCATACCAAAAATGCTGTTCACCAACAACTCCCAATTAAGCAATGAAGCAGCCCTATTTAAACTGTGACAGCAAAGGACTATTAGATGATAGTGGCTTCCATATTATACTGCCAAGGAGGTCCATGGCATGTCAGAATTGATAAATATTAATAATCTATGTTTCAGTGGGGGCATAATACTTTACAGGAAGTTGCAACTGTCAAGTAGTTGTATGTGAAGTACACTGCATTAATTTAAAGCTCTGGCAGCCTGAACATGAGAGCACCAGCAGTTTTTATAGTTTTATCCTAGCTTTTTGTATCTATAGCTTCTAATCAGGAAGCACACCCCATATATATCCCTACTAAAACCTTCTGTATAGAAACTACCCAAGGGCTATGTTCTGGGAATCACTTTGACTTTCATTAGAAGTAACTCAAAGAAAATGTAGTGACAGATACCACTGTTCACAGCAGAAGGAATACAAAGGTGATCAATGCAAAGAAACATAAATGCTGAGACATGGTAAGATGACTTGTAAAAGAGCAAGGTAAAAGCTACAAATACATACTAACAAATACTGATGATTTAAATTCTAGCCTTCAGGCTTACACAGATACATTTTCACCCGAAACACTCTTTAAGTATGATCTCTTGCTTTAATAGCATGTTTGCAAAATATTATTTTCACTTTCTTACACTTAGCACAGATTTTCTGTGTGGTTCAATTTGTTACTGCTCCGTTTGACCCATCACTAGAAGGAACCAAAGTGTCTTAATGAATGCTCTCTTGCTAACATTTCCCCTCCCTTCTCTAGTTTTTTAGTATGTGCAATTGCATCACACTATCTCTATGAATAGTTTATGGAAGTTAGTGAAGCTTTAAATGAGCTAAGACATGCGTGTTTGACAGCCAACGTTCCCTACATTCAAAACACTCTGTGAAAGGGCACTGATCAGATGGCTTTCACTTAGTGAATACACTCCTGCCTGCAGCTTCTTTGTTAGACATTATCATGCAAAATTATGCAAACTTTGTGTGACTGAACATTCCAGTCTTTGCAAATAAATTGACATTGAACTTAGCAGTAATTCTAGATAGGGCTACAAATTCAGCTGAGGTGCTTTGGTTGCCTGAGAATGTAATGTGCCTAGAGTATGCTCCCAAAGCTAGAATTCAAAATGGATACAAGGACTAAAACATTCACCTGAAGGCAAACCCATGCCTATTATGGGAATTTGTAGGTCATTTGTGTTTATTATAGCTGGTATTAATTCACCTTTTAGGGCATGTGATAGGTTCTCTGTCATGGTCAAACACATCTGCATCTACCCAATAGCAGCATATTTTCTCCCTACTATTTCTGTCCCTCTTGCTATATTCTCTCCTTCTCTCCAACATGTTTTGCTGCTCTCTCCCTGAGCTCCTCACTGCTCAGCTCCTATGCCACTCTCTCAAGACACACTGGGGAGAAAGCAAGGCAGGGGAGTTTCCAGATAAGACAGGGATGACAAAGCAGCCAGAGTGAGGAACTGAAGCTGCTGAGATGTTTCCTTCTTGAAGGATGTACCTCAGAGAGACTGCAAAGGCTTTCAAGCCCAAAGGGCAGTTTTCATCTGTATAAATCCTAAACTGAAAATAGCTCCTCTGTTAACCTGCCCATTCTCCCTCTAATCAAAACAAAACAGAGCAAAGAGAGAACACAGATCTTTCCTCTGCTGGCTGTGGCACTGCCAGCTGGGGCTCCTCTCTTGGGCTCATTTTCAGCTCCTTTTGGTCCCTCCTGTGGTCTCTGTTGCCTGGCTGCCCTTCCCAGCAGTGTTGTGCTTTGGCGAGGCTGCTGGCTCTTCTCTCACCCTCTCACAGCTCTCAGCCCTCCTGCCTGTTCCTGCCTGCTCCTGCCTCCCCCTTCCTCCAGCAAATACAGCTGTTTCCTCCAGTCCTCTCTATCAAAGATGGATATTCCCCTACTTGGACAGGCCCAGAGGAGGAACCAGCAGCCTAGCTCCCTGCTGCACAGCGTGTCCTTTGTGGATGACTGTCATGCTGGCCAGTGTGACAAGTAAAACAGCCTCCCCTTTCTGGCAAAACCCATGGGTTGCTTACTACAGAAAACAGTGAAAGGAAAGACTTTGGTTGAAGATGCTTTCTAATCAAGTAGATAATATTTTTGGTCTGATGATCCCTATCACTTCACATATATTCTGCCATAAAGCTTTGAAAATAAAATAAATGAATTCAGGCTTTTAATAACTGCAAGAGAAGACGCTGGGCACATTGAGCACCTGGGGAAGATGAAGAAAGCTGAAGCCTCCAACCAGACCTGGAAGCTAGACAGGTTTGCTGAAGGCTTTCCAAAAACTGTATGTACCAATACCAGCTGAGGCCAAACACTTTCCTGAGAAGGGACAAAACAACCCACAGGGCTAATATTCAACTCTGATGAACAAATCTGTAGAAGCTTGAGATGACTGCTTTCTATCATGTGGACAATTGTACCAGGTGGTTAAAACACATTTCATTTTTCCTGTGACATATACAATATGTTGCACTTCAAACCTGAGTGATAGTCTGAAGGAAAAAAAAAAACAACAGTACAAAAGTTGCACCACTCCCTCTGACCTGGAACTGGAATTTTCAAAGGGACAAAATATTTCAGTCATATCAGTCCTGGGACTCAGAAATCTAGAGAATATGACTCAACAGTAATGCTATTGATGGAAAAAAATCAATTATGTCTCTCTCTCTCTCTCTATATATATATAAAACTTTCTTAGCTGATTTCATTCACTGTATGCAATGAACACTGGTTTTGTTTAATCTTCCTTTTCAGTTTTTCAATACTTGGTAAAGCTATTTGTGTCACCTTTTCAATGTTTGACCTGCAAATATGAGGGCCAGGGTTGTATTTTAATTTTCAAAACAGTAATCACATACTTTGCACACCAGAATTAGATACGCATAGCACATGTTGAATGTTACAAGTTCTAAAACTAGGCAAAAACTCCATTGGCACAGGAAAAATAGCTAAGGTGTATAATGCTTTAAAAGGATGAATTGATTTGCGAGTTCTGACAAGATGAACTTATAGAAACTATGTATGTCTGTAAGGCACTGGCCTATTAACCTATACAAACTTAATACAGGATGCTATTACATGATGGATTAGGTTTTAAAGGGGAACAGCAACTATTAAAATAACTAACAGTCATTGGAGTAATATACTAAGATCCCACTGAAAGTAATAACCAGTTTTATTCCTTCCTGAGGTTTAATATTCATTTAGAAGATCCCAAATAAAAATGGCTCTTATATAGTACTTTTCATCAGTAGATCACACAGTGTCTTATAAAGGTTAGATAATTATATCTGATCTGCAGAGATGCAGACATTAATACACAAAGAATAAAATAACTTTGGTTAGCATCATATAGAAGACACGGGAGGAGCACTGCTCCACATTAGTGACTGGTGCAGTGCACAGGAAACAGGGACTTTGTTTGCTGCAAGTATGTTTTCAGGACCATAGGTCCCTGCTGCCTCTTTGCCAGCAGCAAAGTTCGTATCAGCTGCAGGTCCTAGGCATGCAGGCTGCAAATGCAAGGAGCTAAGCTGGAGGATGCCATGCACACGTTACAAGCAAGTGCACGAAACAACAGCCTGAGGTGTAGTTTCAACCTCAGTTCCCACCCAGGGAAGCTCCTGATGTGGATGCATGCCCACTGCATGGCTCCCTGTACTACAGAGGCAATGCAAACTCATGGCCAGAAGCAACCCCTCCTGCACACTGAATCACTAGTGGTGAAAGCCCTGTGTGACACCAGAGCCAAGCATACATCAGTGGTGGCCAGGATCCCAGCAGCAGACCCCTCAAAGCTGTAATTTTTCCAGCACATCTCACTGGTACATCAGCTACTGCAGCACCATGCACCTCCTTCACTCTGCTTTTTCCTAAGCAGCAAGTCAGAGGACCACTTCCAGATTTTCTGCATGACTGTTTCGTACAGAATAGGGATGCTGCTGAAAAGAAGGACCAAAACACAGCACTTCCTACTCTGGTGTGGAACAGTTGTTGCCAGCAGGGTAATTACTGTCCCACTGAGAACATAATGACATGCCATGCTCTGAAAATGTTCCAGGCTTGCAGCATGCTTGGGAACCTTAAAACTTAATTTTTTTTATCACTATAGATATGTAGTTTAAACAAAGAGACTTTAAGATTCCCTGATGTGCTACTGTGATGGGTCAACTCTGGGTAGATGCCAGGTGCCCACCAAGCTGCTCTATCACTCCTCTCCTCAGTGGGACAGAGGAGAGAAAACTCAATGGAAAGCTCAAGGGTCAAGATAAGCACAGGGAGAGATCACTCACTTGTTACTGTCAGGGGCAAACCAGACTCAACCTGGGGAAATTAGTTTAATCTATTACCAATCAGAGTATGACAATGAGAAATAAAACACACTTTCCTCCCACCCCTTCCTTCTTCCTGGACTTAACTTTACTCCTGATTTTCTCTGTCTCCTCATCCTCAGTGGTACAGCAGAACAGGGAATGGGTGTTGCAGTCAGTTCATCACGTTTTCTCTGCTCCTCCTTCCTCCTCAGAAGGAGGACTCCTCACACTCTTCCCTTACTCCACTGTGGGGTCCCTCCCACAGGAGACAGTTCTCCATGAACTTCTCCAGCATGCATCCTTCCCATGGGCTATAGTTCTTCACAAACTGCTCCAGCATGGATCATTTCCACGTGGTGCAGTAGTTCAGGAACAGACTGCTCAGGCCTGAGTCCCCCATGGGGTCACAGCTCCTGCCAGAAAATCAGCTCCAGACTGGGCTTCTCTCTCCACAGCTCCTGTCAGGAGCCTATTCCAGCACAGGCTTCTCACAAGATCACATCCTCTTTCAAGCATCCACCTGCTTCAGTGCAGGGTCCTCTAAGGGCTGCAGGTGGATATCTGCTCCATCATTAACCTTCCTAGGCTGCAGGGGGACAGCCTGCCTCACCTTAGTCTTTGCCACAGGCCACAGGTGACTCTCTCTGCTCTGGCACCTGAAGCACCTCCTCTCCCTTCTTCTTCACTGACCTTGATGCCTGCAGAGTTGTTTTTTCACATATTCTCACTCCTCCCTGGCTACAGGTGAGCAGGGGCTTTTGTCCCTTCTTAATATGTTATCACAGAGGTGTCACCACCAGTACTGATGGGTTCAGCCATTGTCTGTCTTGGAGCTGGCAGGCATTGGCTTTGTTGGACGTGGGGGAAGCTTCTAGCAGCTTCTCACAGAATCCACCCCAGTAGCACCCCAGCTACCAAAACCTTGCCATGAAAACTCAATACAGCTATTTTGATAATAATTTTTCACTTCTTATTTAAAGTTTTACCCTCAATCTTTCTTCTTTTCTGACTCTTGCCATTTTATTATCCAGCCAGAGATACTATAACCAGAATCTACACACTCAGACAAAGCACTGAAATATGGAATAGTACAGAGTAAAGGGAATTTACTCCTTCTGCATACCAAACTGAGGAACTTACCTACTGAAACAGTCCTGGTGTTCCTCAGCTTTGTTGCCAGTTCAGATTTTAATTTCCCACCTTAGTAAAAAATTTGGTGAAATTCTCAGCAAAATTTACTGTCTCTCCATGTGAATTAAAGCCAAATGTAAAAATATAAATGAAGTATTTCTACCTTGTAAATAATCATATTCTTTCTGTTCATAAAGAAGTATGATACCATTTCTCTTAGGACTTGATCTTTTGCTCAATCCATTAAACAGTTCAGCACAGCTATGAAAAGACTTTGAAAAGATACTAAGCAGGTTCATGTATCTGCTTTTATCCAGCCCTTGAAAAGGCATGGGATGAACCTATTTTCCCCCCTTTGATAGGTAAGATAAAAACAAGTTAAAAAGACTAATCTACATCATAGAACATAATATATACATGCATTATGGCTGCCATCCACTTATTAAAGAAACAGCTGTATTCTGCAGTTAAGAATCATCAAAACAGTTAATTTCTAAAATTGATTAATACTTTCAGACACAAAAGCCTTTGCTTTTTTATTTTTATTTTTTTAATCACTTTAACAGGAAAAGACTAATTTCTATTAAGTTTGGGAACTTTTTCACATCTTCTGCACCCAAACATTTAGCTCTAGTAGTAAATAAATCAATTACAAAAACAATCAAGGAGTAAACCAAGACCAATCTCCTTATTCCAGCTAGAATTAAAGCTTTGGTTTAAAATTTTTACTGTATGTTAGGCCAATTGCAGTACACAGGCAGTAACTGCTTATATGACAAGTTACATTTTCTTTTTGTGACAGAGTGTATCTGTAAAAGCATATTTCCTTTGCTGGGCAATAATGTATACTCAGTGAAATCAACTGAATATCTACATTTCTTGATCTGTTATTGTAAGTATACTGATATAACTTTGAAGAAGATTCTTTCATTAAATATTTTCATTATTAATAGACACTCATTTGTGTGTGGGTAGTGCCTAAAGGCACCAACTCAGAGGAAATGCCTCACCAGATTAGACATTGCACAGGGATGAAATAAAAAGACAGTCTTGCCTGAGAGGCTTTACAGTGTAAGGTCCCAAGCCTGTGTGGTGGGTACACACACATCTTGGTCTAACTGACTGCTCACAAGCACTGTGCCCTTGTGCACCTGTCAGCCTCAGAGAATGCATCAGGCTTGTACACTACCAGATCCAGTTTGTCCAAGCACATTGCCTAGCACTCCCTTGGTGCAGAACCCTTGCTAAGTATATCTTCTAGCACCTCAACAAGATCCATCTAGGATCCTGTCCCCCTAAGACAAGGATGACTTCTTTCTGAAGGGAACCCAGACAGCCAGCTTGGCACCTCCATATCTCACCAGTGGCCAAGGTTATGGCCAAAATTGGGCCCTGTAACAAGGGACACAGAAAATCAAGAAAGTCTCTTTGGCTGGGACTCTCCAAAAGGAGTGCCTGAGCTTAATGCTTTATTGAAGCAATAGTAGCTAGCCTCAGATAAAACCAGATTTCAACCACAGCTTGTTTTGGTTCTCTGGGTGACAGCTTTTAATAGGAATGCCCCAAATAAAAATTTGGCACATTGAATAATTATTCAGACCAAAGTCTTGTCTGTTTTTTTCATAAATGGTTACATGTCAAGCACCATGCTGAACCCCATCAGGGCTCTGCTGCACTGATATGTGATGCATGCCTGGCAGGCCAGGGCAGCTAGGCAAAGCTGCTCCGGAGTGTGAGGTCTGCAGAATGCTGGCAGGGGAAAGGTGCTGAAGGACCAAATTGTCCCAGGCTTGCCTCAGGCACTCAAACTAAAATGTTTTCATGACCTCTCTCAATTAAGCAGAGGTGCTGGTCAGGTCGTTTATATCAGCTTTGCATATTTNAAGCCTAGCCATGACGACAATGCATATTTCAAGTCAGTAGGAACCAACAGCCCAACTATCCTATGCCTTGCCCCAGTCCTGGGATGGAAAGAGAGAGCCATTCCCATGACATGCCTCACTGCTGCCTCAACAAGCACTGCAAAAGATAACTCCCCTCACTTCTCCCTGTCAAGCCAAACTTCCCAATAAAGCATCACTGGCATGAACAGGCACAACAGCTTTTGCAGAAGTCTGCTTTGTTCCACCAGCACACAGCTGTCACTATAGAGAGAGATGTGTATTGTAAGATATTATAAAGGGATAGTTTTGTGAAGTCTCTATGTTATTAGACACACTGCTAATACAGAACAAAGAAATCTAATTTGACTGTTCACTGAACATACACAACTCAAGTCCCTTGACCAAAGTGTTGTTTTCACCTGCTATTTGAAAAAATAGCAGGCTTTGACCTTTCTCTTTTCAAGTATTCAGTTTCATTTTAAAAGACTGAAGCAGAGAATCTAAATATGTGTTATGGCCTTGCCAAGTGTTTCAACCTCTTTTACTCTTCAAGGAGCTATCAAGGCTGCAACCCACATATCAGTAGAAGCCTTTGTAGGAAGAAATCTATTTTCAAGGTGCAGTTAAGGTTAATAGGCATGTTGCTCTTCTCTTTCAGAAGCTCATTTAGCAGCACTATTATGATGAGGATGATGAAGATTGATTGCTAACTTTTGTCTTTTTGCACAAAAAGCACCATTCCTGATTGGCTAACTATAAATGCTGCAATGGTCATTAACTCTGTTGCAGGAACCACTGCCAAAGTGATAAATAGATTTGGTTTACATTAGCTGCCAGCCTAAAAGCATCATTTGACCTCATTATTAGATCTAATCAAATCTGGAGTTATGCTCCACAAGAAGGAAGACTATCCTTTTTAGGACAAGAACTCCAAGGCTTTTTTTCTAGTCTTTGAAAATACAAAAGTTGAAATTTTATTTCATTGAGGTAAGGTCCCAATTGTCTCCAAAATGCTTTGTGCAAATGCTAGGCATTCAAGTTTTCCTTACTTCTTGTTTAAGTCTGGAAGAAGTTAAATCTGCTCCTAGGAGGGATTAGAAGCTACCCATACAAGAACAGGGCAGCTGTGTTTCTTGGAAAGGTAGTCTGTTTGCTGAGGAATCACGAACACAACCTTTGCCTATGCATGTCTGGGATTTCATGTTAGCATATCAAAATCTACATCAAAATGGTTGATGTACAAATACAGCTCTTCAGGACTGTGGTATGAAAAAGTTGTAGACTGCATTTGATGTCTTAATTCACATTTCCTACGTATTACC
The DNA here is from genome assembly GCA_013396975.1 of Bucco capensis. Taxonomy (NCBI): domain Eukaryota; kingdom Metazoa; phylum Chordata; class Aves; order Piciformes; family Bucconidae; genus Bucco; species Bucco capensis. The sequence continues at coordinate 50,235 of VWZO01001422.1, read as the reverse complement.
TGCAAATTGTTTCTTGTTTCCTTCATCTTTCCTTTGAAAGGTACAAGTATAACACACTCCTCACTGTTGCTGTGCTTCTCACTTTGCCTACCTACTAATGCTAGAAGTTATTAATTTAGCATCCCTGGAATATGCTTTCTCTCATTTGTGCTTCACTCTTCTACTGATTAGCTGGAATAATGAATTTACACAAACTAGTCAGCTAGGCCATGAGGTGTGTTACAGCCATAACCCAAAGCTGATAGTTTGAGTATGGGGGATGATGTGGAGCTGAGAGAAGCCTGGAAAGGACTGTTTCCTAAGCACATATACCATCCTGAAGGACACCATAAACTATTCTCATATAGGTAGTTTGCCCCAATGCTTTCTTTGTCCTGTTAATCTTATTTGCCATCAGCAAAAGCAACTACTATCAGTTTGCCTTGTATGACAGCAACTCTCTCTAAAAACCTCTCCTTTTTTTTTTGTTTTTAAACCTGACACAAATAGAGGTGAAATGTGGCTCTGCAAGCTTTGGGACAGAGGAACCATGAAAAAAGATTACTCTCTTCATCAACTTCTGTATTTTATTTGGTGACTGTTGCTTATTCTAAAATCTAGCAATGTTGAGAGTTGGAACCAGAAATGTGTTCTGCCCTCTTATTTTGGCCTACAGCTTGAATTATTCCCTACACAATGCCATGACTTCAGCATGAATTAAAAGGGCTGTCATAAATTACAGCTTCTGGCTTGATGAAGGAATTTAATCTAAGTGTTCCTAGAGGAGAACTCCAAATTTCAGATTAATATATAAAATGTGGTGAGCTGTGCTACTAGGGTAGTATCAGAAGACCTAATCTTGTTCTACTCTTACCTCCCTTCTCCAAATAGAGCTGTAGGCATTTGTCCTTTGAAAGGGCATTTTCATTCCCTGATGCTAAGTGGAAAGGGGAACCAGTCTACTGCTTTGAGACATGCTAAGAGTTTGAGATGAAACCCCTCCATTTTGAACCCCTGCATCCAGCTTGCAGCTGTACAGCCAGCCTGGGAGGCTTTTCATTGTTCTGAGACCCCTTGACTCCCACCTGTGCTGAGTTTGAAGTCCACTCATGTAATACTGAATGCAGACTGCAGCTTTTCTCAAATTATGTCAGTCATTTTTCCTGGATATGACAGAAAGAAATAAACCCCCTCTCTCAGTAACAGAGTCCACCTTTGATTATCTGCAGTAGGTGTCAGTTTTGCCTTACGCAGCCCAAATGAAACCCAGACACATTCTAGGCACTTACATCCCTTATGGGATCTAACTGTACAAGCTCAATTGACAGAAAGAGCATTCTTTTCCTTCATCTCCTCTGTAGTGTCCTATTGACACTGAGTGTGCTCAGCATAGATTGATCCTACAGGTACATCCATGCCAGACACTCTCCACTAAGTGAAGAAAGCATTCCTATTAAGGGCATATGGAAAACTCAATGCTGAAATGTTACACTCCTCTAATTAGTTGGGAAGAGAATAGGAAACAGAACTTTATGTCAGCTCTGAAAATCAAGTATTAGACATTATTGTTTGCCTTTGCTGCAGTAAATAGTCATCAGGGTCTGACTCAAAAATTCTCTACTAGACTTGGATCTATAGTCCTCTGGTTTACACCACTTGATGTTCACTGCCTTTTATCTTCCAACTGCTTTCTGAATGATGATTTGCTAATTGGCAGAGTCAGAGAAAAGTAGGACTTTCCTTTTAAAGGACAGTCAGGAGAGGATGACCTGTCACCTGCTTTCAGGATCACAAAAAATGTCACTAAAACTTAAGAGTGGTCAACCTAATCCCATGTCCCCAGGTATGCTTCTCTCCTGAGACCAGCATATTTCCACTCCAGTAATATTTTGCTCCAGTATTTCCAGTCAACCTTAGCAGCTGCTCCACATAGACCCATCTTCTTTTGCTACTTAACAACCACTGTATCCGCTCATTGCTTAAAAGTGCATCCCACTTATTAAAAACATTTAATTAAACCCCATTCTTCTCATATGGTTAATTTCATTGCTACTAATCAAATAGGCTGAAAAAGTGATCAAACCTTAAAATTAAAAGTACACAGCCGAGTTCTTGCTTCTGTCTCTATGTAAATACAATCAAATTTGAAGTGATTAATCCCATGTTTAGCCAGAATAGAAAAATAAAAATTAAAAAGGAATACCATAGCTAAACACAGAAAAAAATAATCACTTCTGGAATTAGAAGCCAGTCTGATGAAAACAATGGTCATGGTCATGATGACTTGTGCCCAGCAAAGTTTCTGTCCCCAGTTTCCAATTCCTCTTGCAAGTACTCTGCCATTAACTGAAGAAGTAGCTGTGCTCTCTCCTAATAAGAAGTTTGCAGTAAATAGCTCATCGACAATCCTTTCAAACCTGTAGCATCACCAGTAATGAACAATTAATCCTCTGTCGCCTCAGACTGACTTAAGCTCAGAACAAAAGGGAGAGGCAGCAAGAGAAAATGGGCTCTGTGAAGCATAAAGAAATAAAAATGAAAAGATCATAAAGAAAACAAACATTAAGAGTAGATGAGCAATCAATAAAATCCAACGCTTGCAAAGATTGTCTTGGAAAATAAGTACTCTAAAGGAATTTAAATAAGTACAGATGAAATTCTCAGAAAGATTTATTTATGAGTGAATTAATTCTTCAGTGCAATTTCCTTTTTTATTCCCTTGCATGATTGTCTCTTAAACTACTTCACTTACTGCATATAATGCCACATGAAAATAACAACATATTAATCTCTAAGTTTTATGTGTTCGTCTATAGTGATTACTCCAGCAAGGAAAAGGTTAACACATTTAAATGAATGCAAATGAGATGATAGTTTGTTATGGGCTGAAAGTGCCTAAAACCAGACTAGCAGTGATACACAGATGCAACTTTGCATCTGCAGTCTAATTAAAACTAATCCAATTAAATATGGTGCATCTAAAAAGCAGCTTGAGTGCTGCAGAGAACACACAACATTCATTTTATAGTTGGAAAGAGCTTCCAAGAGTCAGTGTGTCTGCCCTTTCACTTTATTTGGAACCACTTTAATAGTAGGTGAGTAATCAGCAAATAAATTCTCTGTAGCTGCTCTGGAATCATTCATTCACAGAAGCAATAGCAGTGATACTGTATCCACAGATACCTTACAACAGCAACGGACACCACATCAACTGGAGGAGGCAATGTCCATCTATCATGCAAAATGATACACTTGGAAAAATCAAAAAAATCTTGAAGCCATAAGGCATTCTTTAACCTCACTTATTAAGGGAGAACTCAACTACAAAAAAACCCCCACTTTCACAGATCTGTTATGTTACTGATGTGAGCTGTCAAAAATCAGGCAAAATCAAAATCTTTTCTTGTTCAGAGATTTCTGTTAAAACATTCTTGTTAGAGACTCCCTCTTCTTTCCTGGCAAATAAACATTCTACAGTCATTGTATTCAGTATAAAAACTTACTGCTCTCAGTTGAAAATCTGTCGTAAGAGATTCTAGCACTGAAAATGAAAATGGCCACAAGGTAATAAAATAGTGTGTATAAACTCTCTACATAAGCCAGCACACAGTCTAGAGGCTGTGAGACCAAGGTAAAAGAATGAACTCTACTGTTTTAGCCTTCTTTCTCCTTTCTTTCTTTTTCTTTCTTTCTTTCTCTTTTTCTTTCTTTTTCTTTCTTCTTTCTCAAAAATTCAGGTTAGGAATTTCATGTTAGAAAACTAGCTTTAAATGTTTAATCAGCAATTCTCAGATAAAAGAAGGTCAAAGGTGACCAAACTTCAAAAGCACTTTATAACATACTTCCATGAGGTATTACAGTAGACAAAGATACTTGACATATTCCCACCTTAGAGATAACAGTCTGAACTGTCCTGATCCTGCTGCAGCCTAAAATAACTGGGTTTGTAGAAAGCCAAAGATACGAAGGTACAGTGCTTGGCAGGAGACTGAACTGATGCAAGGTAAAGATGCTTCTTCAGATCTTACTGTTTTTCTTCTTTCTCCCTTTCTCAAGTCTCACCAGGTTGCTAAAATTTTGAATTTAGTAATACCCAGCTAGCAGAAATATTGAGTTCCAGTATATCCTTGACTCTGTGGGTCAGGCATGGCTCCCTAACTCTGGGAAATTCTCCACAACAGGCCACACTTCATATTAGAGCAGATTCATGGAAAGAAGAACAATTCTGCAGGTATGGCACTATCCTGGAAGGCCAGCAAATTAACACTTCCTACTGTTTTAGATGAAACATTCATTGTATGAAAAATTGAAACAGGTTTAAGAGTACAGCTCTGGTACCCTAACCTAAATGAGCCATTTACCACATAACCCAGAAGCTAAGCCACTTCTCCCACAAAACAGTGTTCCCAAGCTGCTGGTTCTCCCACAGAGGAATTCTGTATTAGCCTCAGTGAGACAGATGAGCAATGCATTTTCCATGCAGTCTAACCTATAGCCCATAGGCCCTCTCTCTTCTCTATGGCGTGAGATACATGGGTTTAAACTTGTTTAGACTAAGAAGCAAACCATGTTTTTCCTCCTCTCAAGATAGTGACTTAGCAACTATCCTTATTACAAAATAAAACTGGTGACAACACTACCAACATTCCCCTTTCTTGCTTTAGCCCCACTGTAGTCCTAGTAGTTCCATGAATGAAAATATAGCCTTCAAGATAAAGAGCAGTGCAGACAAATCACATAGTGAAAACTGGATCTGCTGTTTGAAAAAAATGTATATAAATGGCTCTATTATGTAAAAGAAATCATAAATGATGAAAATTCTCAAAATTGTCTCATTAAAGTAATTTTCTAGACAAGCAGAGCTCTGATTTGAGTCCTTTCAGTTGTAAATAGTTCCATTAATTTCAGCAAAACTATACTGAACAATGTAAGATTATGTCTTGAGATGAACTTACAAACACACAGGAAAAAAACATTTCATTTTTTTGACAGCTTTCCTTTAACCTAGGAAACATAAGTGCAGCGATTCATAGAGAAGGAATATTTGGTAAATCATAACTAATTATCAAATGAAATGTCAGTTTGAAATTGCTAATCAAATAGTAACTTTCATCGTATTTTTCTATATGCTGGTGTGAAATTTAATCCATTGTAGAAGCTTTCAAAAGGCACCTTTTGTATTTTAAAACCTGTATTAAGGTGAGGTGTAAGTGCTGCACAGGCTGTCACAGAGGCTCATGCAGCAGAATGACTTTGTGGCTTTTGTGTACCAATGGTTGACAGAACTGTGCACTACTACACTAAAAAGCCTTTGGGTGACAGAAACTTCTAAAAAACTGTGCTTTCTTTCTCTTAAATATGTAACATGAAGAATTTAAAATCAAAAGCATTTCACTTTATACAAGGGAAATTTAATTCAGACCTAGAATTTCTTGGTAATGTATTTCATCACAACATCATTCACACATTTCCTAAGGAATGATAAGCAGATGGTCACATACATTATTATTTTTACATCATGTTTTGATTTTAGTGTATTTTGAAGTATGGTAGAAGCATGTGGCTGTATATACATTGCATGGAGGACATTGCATTTACTTGTTTTACCCTTTATTAAGTATTATTTAGTCATTTATTTCTTGTTTGTGCATTTTTATTTATTATCATTGCTCTTGTACTACTCAGAGCACGTTTGCTCAGTATATAGGACTCATCAGACAAACTGCTTTTACAGTGTATGAAGGCCTCATTATGGCTCAGCCACCTGTGAATAGTGTAAAAGTCAGCAAAGAGCTTTAAGCCACCATAAATATAAATCTGTAATTTAGATATGGTAAAAACCAGATAAGATACAAGAAACAGTGAGATAGAAATTATTTTTAAAAACAACATAGGAAATCTGATGCAAAATTTCTAACTTCTAGACATAAGTCATCTATGCTGCTGATCACAACACAATGAATGTTGGATTTTAACCTTGTTGCTGCCTTTGCAATATTTTCAACAACTAAGGAATGTAGCAAAATAATACTGATTTGCTCAAATAATATCAGAAATAAAACTGTGGATATTTGCCTTACCTTCTGACCACTGATACTAGCATATTACTGTGCAGTACAGCAAAAATAGGACTTACTTGGTGAAATCTCAAAAAGAGTTTCCAGAAACTAGTTAGATAATGCCTGCTTATTTTGAGATGACAGTTTGAATATTTCTAATCAGACTTATCACCAACTCCCATTATCTGCTACGTGGTAGGGAGCCTATCCTTACGCTGAGGAAAAGGAAGACCTCATCCATACTCCTTTTCAATGGAGCCTCAGAGCCAAAGTTATGGCTACATACAGCAACACTGCAGTATATGAGAAGTGCAATTGGCAGAGATAAAAATGGTCCAATATATTTTAGCTGGAGCATTTCCCCTGTGGAGATAGGCTGAGAGAGTTAGGGTTACTCAGCCTGGAGAAGAGAAGGCTCCTTGGAGACCCTATAAACAGCTTTCCAGTACTTAAAGGGGCCCTACAGGAAAGACAGGGAGATACTCTTTATCAGGGTGTGCAGTGATAGGATAAAGGGTAATGGTTTCAAAATGAAAGAAGGTAGATTTAGATTAGATAGTAGGAAGAAACTCTTCACAGTGAGAGTGGTGAGACACTGGAACAGGTTGCCTAGAGAAACAGTGGATGCTTCATCCCTAGAAGTGTTCTAGGCCAAGTTGGATGAGGCTTTGAGACACCTGATCTAGTGGAGGGTGTCCCTGTCCATGGCAGAGGTGTTGGAACTAGAGGATTTTTATGGTCCCTTCCAATCTGAACCATCTATGGTTCTATAATAAATGCTATTTACCTCACTGCTGATGGCTTAATAGATCCCATATCTCTGCAGTGGATCCCACAGATTCTGCCACTGAAGAGTTAAGAATACCACTTCAAAATAAACCTTATTAAACAGCTCTCTAGTCAAAGTATTTTAATTATGGCCAACATGTAGACTATATTTTGATTGACAACCCTTTCTTCCTTTCTAAAAGGAGTTTCTGACATGCATACCCCCTGCAAGTGGCTGGTACTTATTTAACTAGCCTCACATGCCTTAAAGTTGAGCCAGCTCACGCCTGGAAACAACCTTCTGGAAGCCAGCACTGTAAACCACTTTCTTCTGGCTTCTCTTTAACTTGGCAATGCTGCAATTTATCCTGGCTTGTCTCAACTGCTGATCTTTATCTGAGGCCACACAAATTTTTTCCTGACTGCCATTGACATCGCAGGGTTATATGCAACACACTTTTATCTTCTGCTTCTCCTTCCAAAAATGTTTCTTGTCCAACCAGTAGTGTAACTAGTAGCAGCTAGAAAACACTTGAGCAGAGATATGAGGTTTTCAGTTCATGGTTCAGTGCAGGAACATTCAACATATTCATGGGGTAAAGAACAGCCACTGACAGGAGCCCTGTTAGTCTTGAGCAAAACACCAGCCAGTCCTACCCTCATGACTTCTGCCACTGTGACAAGAAAAAATTGTACATTTTACAGTACATTAGTCTTGAAGTTACTATAAAACAAACATCAGTATTCAGTCTGCTCTGCTAAAATGTTAGCTGAATGATTTTTTACTCCTTCTAAGAAAGCTTTCTGTGAGGTAGAGTGCAATATTATTTTAAATTTATTATGTTTTATCAGAAGTATCCTATGGCAGACAGATAGCCTGGAGAATGGAGCAGAGACTAGCACTAGTAGGGAGCCTTATGCCTTTCCCAGCCATATGTCAAAAAAAATTTCAAGGGCTTTAACTTTCCTCTTTTCTCCTGTAACTTTATTCTCAGTGAAAATCGTAGCATGGCAAAACTGTTGTTTTTCTTCTGGAGAGGCAGAAAGTGTAAATGAGAGGAGGTGTTGTATAATGAGGGGCCCAGGAAAAAGGAAAAGATGTAGTAGGTGAAAGTGAGAAGAAATGGAGTTTTAAGTCACAAATTTGTTATCATTTCCTTTCAGATCTCAGACATGATCTCTAATGTTTACAAGCCATACATCTGATCAACATAGTCTGTAATAGTGATTCTCAGAACATCAGCCCTATTGACATGGAGACTGTGAAGACATATACTGTCATTAACGATCACCTGTCTGATGGGAGCAAATGTTGCACATTCTTGGCAAAAAAAAATCACTGCGTATTTTTGTTGGGTTTTTTTTGTTTGTTTTACCTTAGAAAAGGCAATTTTAAATTCACCTGGCATCAGGGCATGAACATAGATATTTTACAGCTCTCAATTCTCTGCTCCCCAAATGTCAGTACAAACACAATACTGGTGCAAATCCCCCTTATTTTCCTTGCCTTATAAAACATGTAGCATTGCTTTGCTACATCAAGAATCCTCATTGACACCTGATTCTCCTAATGGCTCCTGACTCTCAATTTGACAATGCTGAATGAGTGACAAACTGCTGTAATTCAACATCCTCACAATTTGGGAATAGTCTTACTAAGATTAGGAACTGGATGGTAAGTACACTCCCCAACAACTGTCATCATTGACATAATCATTTAGTCCTGTGGTGATATAAGTGTATTTCAGCTTGTCTTTATCTCTTACAAAAAACAAATCAAAGTAAAATCAACTTTGAAACGGAGAGGCATTATAGTATTTGCTGATCTATTAAAAGTGACCCATCTGAGCATACATGGCTGGTACAGTGCATGCTCCTAGCACTTTATAATTGCCCTGATACTATGGAAAGATTAAAGAAATCTGCCTGAACAGAGAACTATCAGTAGTACTGGAAGCAATCCTATAATTTTATCTGCAAGGATTAAAGTAATGCTGGGGTCCAGCCACTGGAAAAGTCTTGAACCCTATGGTAGTCCGATGCTGACTTTCAGATGCTTCTCAGAGCTGAAGCTGAAAGAAGGGAGGAATTAGGCATCACATCTGCTCCCTGCTCATTGCCACAGCACTCCAGTACAGCTCCAAACAGCTGAACAACTCACTGAAGCTCATGGATTACCCAAGCCCAGAAGAAAGCTAAACAACATCATCTGCCAGTAGTGCTGAGGAAGAGCCATGGAGACATGCTGATGCAAGGGCTGCTGTACTTTGGAGGAAGCATAAACCCAATGTCCCCAGCTTTTGTGGGGATGAAAGATCCCCTGGGATTTTCCCAAAAGGATTGTAATGCCTTACAGTGCCATCCAACTCTCATTAAACTAAATGGAAAGAACCTCAATCACTTCTGTGGAAATTGGATGTTTGCAGGGTTGGCCCAAATCCCAAGTGAGGTAATTACATTCTTTCAACGGTTTCCACTGGAAAATTTCCGTTCCCCCCATCCCAAATGATCTCAAAGTAGCACTCTACTGATCATTTAAATGAAACAACTGCCCTAAATATCATCTTTTTTGACAACAATCATGAAAATGTGTGCTGTGATAATAAGCCATGTGCCAAAAGAGGGCACAACTCTCAGCAAGCAGCCTGCCAAAATGAAATAGAAGGTAAAAAAATTTACACTGATTTTTATGAAGGTCTGAAAAGAAATTTGCTACTCCCACTATATGTGTGTGGTACATGTCTCTAAAATTATACTACTTGTAGAGTGACAAACTTTTAAAATAACCATAGCTAAAGTAAAACTAATTTACATTAGCATATGAATTAACGTAGCAGCTTATCAGGTAAATTGCAGCATATATTAGAAATGTGTTTACAGTCTTGATACTTTGAACCACTTCTGCGTAACAAATCTAATTTGATGCACTATTCAAGAGCTTAAAGGTTAGTACACATTTATTTTACTGGATTAAACCTTCTAAAATTCTAAAATCTGCTGTGTATCATCTCAGCACCTGAAGTCAGCCTGCATACCCAGGTTATACTTGGATGGCTACATCAAGTATGAACGTACTTCTGTTGCCTTTCATGTTATTTGAGGAGCAGTGTAGGTCAGTCAAGAAAAACAAGAGAAAACTTGTTTGCCAATTTGCACTCATCACGCACCGCAGGGTTCAGCTAGCGTTGCTCTACCATCAGAGATTTGGTGTCACAAATTATTTCACCTAACGTGGACACAATTTAGGGGACTGGTTATTTGTTTTTAAAGAGGATATATTTTCTGTTCCTTTTTTACCAGGAATAACTGAGATAAATATTCAGTTCATCAGAATTAAAATTCTTCTTGTCGTTATGATTACAAAACTACAGTTAATTTTCACATTATATGTGGCAGTGAGAAGTAGTAGCAATACTGGACAGAACCATACACTTTGCAGAATCAAAGCTCAGCTGTCAGTAGGTTTGTAACAAAAATGAGCTGCTGGAAACCATGGATACTGCACAGTTTAAAGACTTAATGCATTAACTGAACAGAGAAAAGATTTTTGTAACTAGTTTCCCTCTTCCATTTTGTCTCTTCCTACAGACCTGCACCCACATCAAGAAAAGCAGTGTGCATAAGTATTTTTGTACCATACAATCACAGTTAAATAAATGCATGGCTGATTCAGATTAGCCAAGTCAATTTTGACATTATTTATGCTATGTTATCATCATTGATGTTATGCCCTGAATTCAAGCTTTCTTGTTTGTTCACTGGTCCCCTCCACTCTCCATACTATCTATCTTGGCCACCTCACTGTCCTGGGACTTACAGCTCATCAATAAACATTTCATGAGGCAAAAGAGTTTAGAAATTGGAATTCTGGGACAGTTTCCTACCAAGTGATTACCATCCCCAAGCTGTAATGTAAAATTCTACACTAAACTGGAATTTATGAATACTAAGCTTGCTTTATCTTCCTCTGTCCTCCTTTCCTTGCCCATGCTGCAAGTAAATCTGCACCCATGGCATATTACAAACAAATAACTGACTCCAGGGCTGAGACTTGAAATGTTATATTCCAGCTTAGAGCATGTATTCACTGAAAACTGGGTACTGAGGTCTTAGAAAACATGATAAAACAGCTGGCTCTGGAGGAGAAGTGGGGTTTGAAACCTAACGAAGAAACAAGTCTGAATGTTGGGTTAGCAAGTATATTGCCTGTGCCAATTTTTTCATGTGAGTTCTGGCTAGGAGGAAAGTGCTAATAAATACATAAATGAAATAACACAGAAAGCAAAATAGAAAATTCAGTCAACTCTGGTGAGAAAGTACCATAAAAATATCTCTAAGAAAGGTATCAAAATTATTATAAACACTATTGTCTATGTGAAAAATGTATTGCCTCTCTATAAACTCTTACCTGTAAACAAAAAAACCCCTGATGCCTTAGTCCTGCAGGTTTCCTCCCCAGTGGAGTACAGCCATAGGGGAGATGGTCCTGACACAGCTCTAGCGGGAAAAAACTTCTCATGTGGGAAAGACTTCCAACCCTATTGGCAGCTCACCAGCTTTAGGATACTCCTGCTCCCTTCCTCTTCAGCAAACTGCCACCCCTACTCTGCTGTGTCAAATGAATGGTTTGCGTGGCTGCTTCAAACTGACAACATGGGAGCTACCAGCAAACGTTGAGGAATATCATTTAGGCTGCAGCCTAAAGTACCTGAGCTCCTGGTCTTCCTGAGACTAAGGGAAATAAAGAGATCAAGCTGGAAAATGAATTTAGATCTGCTTTTCCTGCCAGAACAGCTAGGAAAGAAATGCAGGATTCACGGGGTCATAATCTGTAGCCTAGTGTGGGACATTTGTTTACAAGTAAAAGCCCTAAAGGAAGGAAGGCACTGCAGAGGGACCTGGACAGGCTAGGTGAATGGGCAATGACCAATGGTATGAAATTCAACCAGGCCAAGTGCAGAGTCTTACACTTTGGCCACAACAAGCCCATGCAGCGCTACAGGCTGGGAGATGAGTGGCTGCAGAGTGGCTCAGTGGAGAGGGACCTGGGAGTATTGGTTGACAGCCGGCTGAACATGAGCCAGCAGTGTGCTCAGGCAGCACGGAAGGCCAATGGCATCTTGGCCTGGATCAAGAATAGTGTGACCAGCAGGACTAGGGATGTGATTCTCCCCCTGTACTCTGCACTGGTGAGGCCTCACCTTGAGTACTGTGTCCAGTTCTGGGCCCCTCACTTCAAGAAGGATGTTGAGGTGCTGGAGAGGGTCCAGAGGAGAGCAACAAGACTGGTGAAGGGGCTGGAGGGGAAGCCATATGGGGAAAGGCTGAGGGAACTGGGACTGTTCAGCCTGAAGAAGAGGAGACTCAGGGGTGACCTTACCGCCCTCTACAACTACCTGAAGGGAAGTTGTAGTCAGGTAGGGATTGGGCTCTTCTCCATGGCAGCTAGTGACAGGACAAGAGGCCATGGCTTGAAGCTGCAGCAGGGGAGGGTTAGACTGGACATTAGGAAGCACTTCCTCACACAGAGGGTGAGTGGGCTCTGGAATAGGCTGCCCAGGGAGGTGGTGGAGTCACCGTCCCTGGAGGTGTTTAAGAAAAGATTGGATGTGGCACTGAGTGGCATGGTTTAGATGTTGTGGTGTATTGGGTCATAGGCTGCACTTGATGATCCTGGGGGTCTTTTCCAGCCTTGGTGATTCTGTGAAATACCCATTCATCAATTGCTTATTTTATCCAATGGCATTTCACAGCAAAGTGCACATGCTGTCTGTCAGCTAGGTCTCTGGTCCAGTGATCTCCTTTGCCTTCATCAGATTGTACATTGACAAGAGAAAGTGAAACAGTTGCTCTGTAAGTCAGGCAAATCCGATCTCTAAGTTCAGCAGAAGTGTCTGCATTTCAAAGTCTGTGAGATCAGTACAATTTCAGACACACCTCTGTCCAGTTTTTCCTTCTGGATAACCCTGGTCCTCCCGTTTCTGTGTTGTTCTGAATGGAAACAAGGCATTTAACTCAGATTCGTGAATCTGACTCCCAAAGCCTGCTTCCTAAAAGCTAAGTGCTGAAACCCCGAGCATTTCTGGAGCTCCTTATTAGATGTGGATTGAAATGCCTTTCCCATTTGAAAGGACAAACTTCATCTTGCACTTTGGCAACTCTCAGTGCAGTAGAGAAATAGTGCCAGCTACAGTACTGAAACATGCCCCCAGACGATAGAGGGGCTGTAAGCAAATTAGGGAGCTCTTGCTGAAGTTGATAATTAAGATTAGATTCAGATTCAGAAACCTGCACAGCAGTAGGCAGATGGCTTGCACAGCTGCCAGCTGGAACTCAGCCTTCATGAGGCACTCAGTCAAGTCCAGCAGCACAGCTTCCTTCTGTGGAGTGAGAGCAAAGTCTACTCATATCAAGATCCTTCTGAAGGTTTGAGGCCACCTCCACAGCTCTTGCAAACTGGCTGCATGTTCTGGAAGCAGCAGAGATTTTCAGATCTAGCCTAGTTCAGGATCTTGCTTGAAATACAAGTCAAGGCTAAAAAAATAAAAGGAATGCAAGAAAGGATGCTATGGACCTACAGCATTCCTCAAAGCTCCTGCTGGTGGGCACAGGCTTAGTATTTCACCCACCTTGGCAATATGGCATTGATGACCAGATATCTTAAACATTCCTATGCAAATAAAGGAGTTCTTGCCTCTTCAGAGAAGTTTAAATCCTTTAAAAAAACATATATCAATCAAAATAAGGAGAGTATTATATATTTATAATCCCTCAGAGAAGACTTTTGTTTGGATAACTCTCAGCAGCAAACTCACTCAGTTCTAAGCAGGATAGTTAACTACCAACAAAGAATGACATTCTGTCCTTCAGCCATGCCAACTTACAACAATACCTCAGAATAACAGAATCTACTCTTGATTCTTACAAAAATGCAAGAGAATATCTTGTAGCTTGCCACAGTGCCTAGGCACATGTAGCTGAGGTAAGAATGAAATATCAATCTTAACAGTAATTCCTGTATTTTCATTCCCTATTTATACTATACTTCTTAAAAGCAAACCTATTAACCATAGTCCCAAGTGTTTTTCTTCTTTTATGCAGTATGCTGCTAGGAATCAATCTTTAAATGTATTCTCAATTTTAAGTTCAGAATAATTGTTCCATGAACTCCCATTTTCAGAGCAGGATTACAAACTGAATTATAACAGATCATGAGTAATTTCTGTAGACACTTCACCTATAGGTAAGTTTGAAAAAGACTAGCAAAGATTGTGTTTATTTTATGCATGTAAACATAATTTTAGTGCACTTCCCTTCACAAAATGTAATGAAATTTTAAGATATATTCCCAGTACTGAAAGGAAGCCAGCAACTATGTTCAGTTTTCTGCTTGTAAATGGAATTCTCTACTCAATTTATAAGGCACTGGCACAACCTGACATATCTATAATGCGATAAAATACCTAGCAGAGCTTTTGTTAACATATGAAATAATAATCACAATGATGTCCTAGAGGAGACCCTTGGGGGTACCTGGTACCCTTTGTTAAAACCCTGTCACCAAACCAAAGGCAGGTGCTCATCCCTTTTTCTGCTACAGAAAGACTGTAGAAGTTAATCTGAATGGAGTTTTTTGTTTTCTTATATTTTGCTGAAATGTTCTCAGCATCATGTATTTTACAGGATAACTCGCCTCTCCTTCTCCTTCTGTCAGATTATGCAACTCAAAATAAACTGCTGGTTCTGAAAATGATGTTTCAGACACATTTAATCAATAATGTTTGAGACTGAGGTTATGCTCCCAGTGTGCTTCTGGCTAAAAGATGGTATTTCCTTTCAGATGGGACAGTACATTCCCAAGGTGCTGCAGAAGAGGGAATGGATTTAGCATGCAAGAGGAGGGAGGCTGCTGCAACCCATGCTCTGGATCAAGTTGCAGGAGTCTGCCCTTCTGATTTCTTCTTTCCTCCTTGGCTTGCCCAAGAAGCCAAGTCAATAGCCAGCATAGGAACAGGGTCCTCCCTCAGACCTAAGTGTGTCAGATGCATGGTTTGTGCTGACTGTGACTGGAGGAGAGATGTGTAAGCTCCTGGCATGCACGGATGCTTGCCCGCGTTGCTACGCTCTGCAGCAGGACATTTGAGTCATGCTAGAGCAGCTTGTACTTCTAATAGCCTGAGGTTCCTAGCTCAGTCCTGTATGAGGATCAAACTGGCAGCTGTCACAGATCCAAAAGTTGAAGTACTGGACATGTTAAGGATAGTCTATCAAAATGTGCACCGAAATAATTCAGGGTTTGGAAAGAATTTCTTCATGACAGAATCAGTCATTAAAATATCAATAGAGTGTGATTCAGTAGGTTCTCACACTAGTCCTTCCAGACAAGGATTTTCATCCATATTCTGCTTCATGAGTTTTTTACTTCTATTCTTTCATCCTTCAGCATCTATTTAGATACTCTGGATTTAAAAGCTGTATTTTTATGACTCCTAATTTTAAGCATTCAAAATATGCTTTCATATGAGTTTATAAAATAACAGAGTTGAATTGTTTTTCTTTGTCTCACAATTTTTATGTCTTCTGGATGTGTGTGGCCAGTAGTTTCAAGCTTTTCCCTACTAGCAAGGTGACTAGAAACATTTATTTAACAAAACAGAAATAAGCTGAAGTTTTCATGCAATCACTGAACTCTGGGACTACAGAGCTCAGGGAGAAAAAAAGTAATCTGAGATTTGCATTTAAATTGCTATATTTAGAAATAATTATTTTTTCCTCTCTACTATTGTACTGTAATAGTTCTTTCTTGTACTTGTTCTGTGATCCAAAATAAATCTTTATTTCCTATTTCCTCTGTTTCTTCCCCAGTGTAAAGCTGCATGTATTTGCTTGGCATGAGGAATTGCCAACAATCTGGTGATAGGAAGGGAAACAAGAAACTTTAAAATTTTGCCTTCCCACTTCCAGCACTGTCACACTGTTCTTCAGACTTTCCTCAACATCAAGAAACTTCTTTCTTTATTCTTCTCTAAAACTTGCCTTAGAAGTTGTCTTTGTCAATGTCAGAGTTTGCTGATGTCAGACTGCTCCTAAGCTGCCAGGATGGCTTACTGCATTGACAGATATATGTGTGTACATACATACACATATAGATATTTATGAACTTACATATACATGGTCCTCATTTCCTGCAGAAAGGCAGCCATTATTTGTCATATTTGGACAGGAAAATCTCTGAAGTAAATACTTTTTTTTTTATCTGGCTAGCCTAAGATCATCTTAGGCAATGACTAACATTGGTATGTGCCACAGAAATATAAATAATAGCTATTACTGAGGACTTTAGTCTTAATTTATGGAATTTCTCGCTATATATTAATCCAGTTTTGAAAGCTGAAAGCATTCTATTATCAGCATTTTGCTTCTTTTTTATGAACTTAGAAAAGAAAGTGCCTTCTCCTTCCTGTGCCAGTGACATCTGTACTCCAGGAACCATTAGGAGAAGCAATGAAATGAACAGCCTGAAGTTCCTGTCTGCAAGTGATCAAGATGGCAGCTCCATAAAAATCAAGTTTCAGAAAGACTCCATATAAAAAGTCCTCAATTTTCTAATAATAGACAAAATTCAGTAATATCTCTTTGATAATTTTGATGCTAAATAAGAATTAAAAAAAAATTAACTCTACTGCCATTTATAGAGGTTAAAAGAACTCTTAATACAACCTCAGCTGGTCAGCAAAGAAAGGCAGAAAGGCAGAACAATGGAGACCAGGAAGGAGAAAGAAATGATGAAGTGTCTCTAGGGTGACTGCTGAATGCTGAAACTTTAACTTAAATGGCTAAACATATAAATTCAGAATTATTTTATTTGCTAATTTACCCCAAAATATCTGCAACTCTGTACTTTAGCTTACTAAGCTATTATTTAGAATTAAATCAAACCTGAGGCTTACAGTTATACTAACATTTTTTGTTACAGTTTTCTCCACAGCCTCCAGTCCCATTTTGTGTTGAGAGTTACTCACCAAGCCAAGAAGAGAGAAATAAACCTTTCTCAGAATATCTGAAACAGAATGTGAAACAAGTCTGCACAGAACATCAGGTTTTAGCCTGAATCATCACACAGTTCTGAGCTCCTGGCTTGGGGGATTATCAGTCACTTGCACATGATGAACCAACTTTAGGGCTTTTGAGCACCAGCTACTGAGGCCAAATGGAATCTCAAGCCAGCCAAATAGTTCAGAATAAGGCTGGTATAGAAATGCAACTTTAAAATCTAATTACAGTGTAAGACAGCAAAGAGCATTAGAAATATGCAGTAACTTCCTACTAAAGAGGTAATGACAGTATCCTGGATTCAATGGATTCAGCTATTACAGCTATTCAAAATTATACCAGAACATTAACAGCATATTATTATTCAGTTAGACATAAACTGGAGTTTTACTGGATTTTTGTTGATTTATTTACCTTGCTGGTAGAATGAGGGAATGTGTTCTTCAGGAGCACATCAAGATCACTTTGCTTTTACAAGGATGCCTATTAAGTAAACTAATGCTGATTGATGTTCAGTTTTATTTGTGTATAGTTACTATCAGTATCTTGACATTTAAAGCCTTTGCCCAAAAGCTGTTGCTCTCCTCCATTCCCAAAGTCACACTAGAACTCACTTACTGTAAATGTATGGCAGATATTTTCCTAGTCTGTAGTCAAAGGCCCAGATGGGAAAGCAGTGAGAGTGGATATTTTTGTTGGGTATATCCTATGAAGTCTTCTAACGCAATTTTGTTTTCAGAAGTGTAAGTGCCATTTTATCTGCTTTGTTTTACTCCCTTCTCCAGGTGTTGGAATTACTATGTTTAAAATGTAAAGTGTAAAAAGCAGAGCTGGTGCCTTTTTTCTCCTTCTTGTAAACAGCTTAAAAATTCTGCAGATTAAAGACAAATTGGAATAGAAAGCATAAGAACCAATTAAGATAGAGTGACTTTTTATACACAGTGCAGTTATGGAAAAACAACTGTACTGTGATTATGCAAATCAGCCACTCACAACCAAAATACAGGGATTTACATAACGGAGAAAAAATTATTCACAGTTATGCCTCAGTAACCTTACAGGACTCTTGCACTTTAATTGTATGACTCACTGTAATAAAACGATCCTACTTGCTTCATCCACAGTGAAATATATGTTAAGACATCGTCATTCTGCATGATTTGTGTGCTTTTGGAAGCCTGCACTCTCCTGCCACAACATGTGAAGTATGTGCTACTTTAAAGAGATACAAATAAATGTAAACCCCACAATTCCTGCTTCTATACCTCTAAATTTTAACCTGGTTTACATACTGCATTACTGCTCTTGAAATAAATATATACTAATACAAATGGTCACCCTATTCTTCTTGGATCTTTTATTTCCTCATTCTATTAAATTCATCCTTTTCTGACAAAAGAAGAGGTGCACATATCACAGGAAGAACCCTCAGTATAATCTAAATTGTACAGACCCTATCTTGTACAAGTTTTGCAAAGTGAAACCCTAATGGATTTCCTGATATTTTTAGCTAGTTAAGCGTGTCCAGACTATTTAACTTATGACTTCTATGTGTTCTACAAAGTATATTATTTTAAAAAGAAGACTGTCCTATTGTAAGCCAGATGGAAAGAACAGCATTCATTCATCTGGCTGTAGTTTTCTGTACCTTTATTTTCCCATACATTTTACCATATATTCCACTATTTATAAGCATGACATGATATGTAATTTCTGTAAAAAAACCCTAGAAAGATATACATATATATATAGAATTAGCCCCTACTATGGCTTGGCTTTTCTATCACTTAAACCAAGTTCAGATTCATCACAACACAGGCACATTCTATCCTTTTATACATCCATTAAATCATGATGGCTTATTTTCCATCTGCAGACATTTCAGGCAGAGGCAACCAAAAAAATCAGTTATCTCATTTGTTTTGCTCTTGCACATAGACAATAGAGCACTGAAAAAATAAAAACCTCCTGCAGTAACAGCTAAGCTTTCAAAGCTTTCCCTGTCATGTGGTTATGAACATGAGACATTTGGAAGTTTTAAATGAGAAAGTACATGAGCTAGAAAACACTGACCTGTGAATATAAGAGAAATTGCTGACTATAGCATTTGTCTGCCATGTGTAAAATTTGGAGTCAGGCCTTCAGTTTGAATCTACTGGAGGACAAAACTGATCCACGGTCTTGGAAGTGTTCTTAGACCCAAGTATCTGTGTTATCCCAATGGGGCCCATTCACCATCTTTATTCTCCCTCACACACCAATAAATTCCCACAAAGGCACTATATAACCAACAAAAACTATAAACCCACTAAAATCAGAAGAAATTTACATTCTGCTCTAAGAGAATCTCAAGATATTTCAAACTAGCTGTAAGAAGTAAGGTCTGACAATTTTTCTACCATGATTAATTCCTCAGCTTTTGTAATAAGCTAACAACACCTCTCTGACATAAAGTGAACAAATAGTAAGGAAATGCTATCATCTTCCCCTCTTGCCCCAAATATTTTGGAGACAGCCTATTTGAATTTATTTGCTGATCTGTTTGTGCCAGTCATAAACAAAACCCACATAGACTGGGCAGTTACAGTCCATTCACTTAGGATTTGTACTGGGGAAAATGGGGAAAACAAAAAATTACCTGGGATATAAAATGCTCCAACATGTCAATGGCACTATTTCATATCAAATATTTAAAAAGCCCCACACCTAAGCCCTTTGCCCTCTGTAGTACAATGAATGCTCAACTTGCTTCCTGAAATGGCAAAATTCAAAGAAAAAAATACATAGCAGAATGTCTTGATAAACCTTCCTAGCATTTGATGGAGATGCTGGGAAGATTCAATCACATCTGCAGCCTCTGGAAGGAAAGCAAATAATTGGCATGGGATTTATGACTACTCCAGCTTCATTTCTCCACTCCATCACGAAATTACTGCACGATCTTGGAAAAGAGTTCAGATTTCTAAAATGGAGGCAATATATTCTGGTCTCACTATCAGGATAAGGTACCATATAGTATAGAATACTGGGTCCAGTTCTGGAGCCCTCAATACAGAAAGGACATGGAGCTGCTGGAGCAGGTGCAGAGGAGGCCACGAGAATGCTCAGGGGCTGCAACACCTCTGCTATGAGGACAGGCTGAGGGAGCTGGGATTGTTCAGCCTGGAGAAGAGAAGACTTCAGGGGAACTACTAGTGACCTTCCAGTACTTAAAGGGAACTTCCAAGCAGGCTGCAGAGGGCCTGTTTGCAAAGGCCTGCAGGGAAAGGACAAGGGGCAATGGTTTTAAATTGGAGAGGAGTAGATTTAAACTGGACATTAGGAAGAAGTTCCTCACCACAAGGGTGGTGGAACACTGGCCCAGGTTGCCCAGGGAGGTGGTTGAGTTCCCATCCCTGGAGGCATTGCAGGTGAGGCTTGCCAGGGCTCTGGGCAAGCTGCTCTAGTTGGGGATAACCCTGCCCACTGCAGGGGGGTTGGACTAGATGAGCTCCAGAGGTCCCTTCCAACCCTAACCATTCTATGATAGAAGCTATAATGCATTTCATAATAAGACTTGTCTTATGGCATAGCACTCTTTTTTCAATAAATACTGGGTTTTTTTCCTTTCCTTTTCTTTTCTTTTCTTTTTGTTTTCATTCCATGAACAGAAAAAAAAGAAACAAGTTCTATTCAGTCCAATCAGAAGAGGTTTTCCAGGTTAAACTTTCCACTCACTTTCATTGTTGTTTTAAAAAGAAATGCAGCAGTGCATTCCAAGTTCCTCTCTATAGAACTTCTCCTAGACCCATCAATTACAGTTTCTCATAAAGGAACAAATTTAGGCCTTTTCTATGTTAAAATCAAAATTTAAAAATAAAAGTAGATCTATGTAGAAGTCTCATCTATCTCATTTACACAGCATGGTGAGATAAACATTAAGAGAAAAAAGGCTTCAAACACTGACTGCTTCTCCCTCAATGTCTTGTCTTTTTTCCTGCTTCNCCATTCTAGGAATCTTCTTTCTTCTGTAGTTTTTCCCATGATATCATCAAGCAATTTCATTTCAGTATGGTCTGTACTGGACTGTGCAGATTACCAAACTAATGACATATGGACTCCTTACCACTGTAACACCTCTGTTCTTGCAAGTGAGAATTTGGAGTGACAGAGCAAAGCTGTTTGCCATCAATTTTGCAAAAAACACATCTGTCAGATTGCCAAGATCCATTTCAGAGATAAAAAAATCGATTAATATTCTCATTTGTTATCTGTCTTTATCAGTCACACAACATTTCTTTACACAAATGATAACCTTCTAAAAATAAAATCTCTTAGATATGTTAAAATACTTCCCTGGAAATCTTTGACATTTATTTATTCTTCCAAAGTAAAAAATTATTAAAGATTGAATGACTCTCTAATGCCTGCTATTAAAACACACAAAAACACACAGCCCTTACCTTCACCTCTGCAAAAGTTCCAAAATTATCTGCTTTATCACTAGGTAATTTTTCTGTCAGTAATAAACAGGATTTTTTCTTTATTATATGAAATGACATTGATAATTTTGAATTAGCTGTGTATTTAGTATCAGTGTATCCATACTAAAACATACCAAACAGGTTCAAGAACCCTAGTATTATCATAAACAACAGCAAAAAGCTAATGCTTGTATTTTTTTCTACAAATGTGAACAAATTGAGGACTCCACTTTGAATCAATATTTTCTAGCACAGACCAAGAGAACCCTGCTGATTTTAACCCTGTTGACTTCACAGAAATCTACAGCAGTACTTTTAAAATATCCTGCACAGGTACAGGAACTTGTGCAAAAAAATGCCTGATCTAATAGAATTATTGAGTGGGAAAAGCATGGCTGTTTTCATACATGACTGACATAGTAGAGCTATTTTCCTTGTTAAAAAGCCATTTTTGCACTTCTACATTTTCTAATCTGCCAAAATACAGTTTCCTTATTTTCTCAATATTTAAGAATTGTAGCCAAATTTTGCCTTGAGATCATATGCCAAAAGCATTTGTTATAAATATGAAACTCTTAAGTATTACTGTTAGGAAATATTTTGTTTATTGATCCCATGGCCACTGTGAAGTTCCAGTTTTGATGATACAGCAATAACTCATCTGTAAAAATGAATGAGACTCTCTGACATACTGAGAATAAATTATCATAGAATCATAGCATTGTTTAGGTTGGGAAAGAGCTTTCTGATCACTGAGTCCAACTGTTAGATGTGAGTACGACTCTATTATTTCCACTCCAATTAATTTTGAGAAGCATGCTAAACCAGGTGTTTCTTGTTTTGACTAGAATACATCTAGGATGCTGTGTAAATAAATGACAAAGAAGAAAATGTCAAGTTAAATCTAACCTGCCAAAAGAAGCTTTCTAATCACTCAAGCTTTACTTACGTGGAATTTTGTTCAACTCATTCATGAACTTCTCTTTTAACTTAGAAAATGCATCTTCTTTTCCTGCCCCTCCTCCAGGACTGGCTGGCTCAGTGACATTACTCGGAGGGGCTGCTGCTACCGTGGTAGCTGGTGGTGCTGCCAGGGCCTCATGATGACTTTCACTCACCATTTTAACCCCTGTGTAAGCTGGTGGAATAAAAAAATAAGAACAACAACAAAAAGGTTACATCATTGAAATGGATCCTTCATCAATCAAACACTAAACAGGCAAAATATTACTTGGTGTTTATTCAGTAACTATGACTACGTTAGCATATTGCTTCATGTACTTCATAAAATATTTATTAGACAAGTGAGGAAAGTCTTTTGCAGGGTTAATTTCAGCCAGAGTCATTTTATTGCTTAGAATTCTTCTCCAATGGTGTTGCATTTTGAAATCCCCAAATTCCTGCAAAACTCTCATGCAAACTTATGTTTTCCTCTGCAGTTTTGAAAGTATAAGCAAATTGCTCCCTATGTGCAATTTTCAGTGTATTTACAGAATTAGTTTTCTATGGGAGTTACAGGGGTGTGGAACATAGCCAAAGTGTCTATCTAAAAAAATCAAGTGATAAGGATTAATAAAAACACTTCAAGATTTTCCATCAAAGTAATAACCTAACCTGTTGTTTCCCATTTAATCAAGTTGT
Source organism: Bucco capensis (assembly GCA_013396975.1). NCBI lineage: Eukaryota > Metazoa > Chordata > Aves > Piciformes > Bucconidae > Bucco > Bucco capensis. Next base: position 27,272 of record VWZO01001422.1, on the reverse strand, counting down.
ACATTAAAAAGAAATTGATTTCTATCCTTTTTTATCTTCACTTACTGAAGGTTATTTTCCTTCCAGTTATTTCATGTGACATTTGCTACTGACAATATTCTCTTAAATTATTCAGATGCCTCACTGGTGTATACATGAAGCTACAACATCTGTAGGGCACCTAAATGCAGCCATACTGAAACACCTGAGAAGCTGTCATAAACCTAATCCTACATCAGCATATTTTTAATTTCATGTTGTTTAATAGGCAAAACCCTTCTTTGAGTGTACATTACAAAGCAAAGAATTTTGGGCCACTGGAGTAAAGGTGAATTGCACAAAGCAATTTCAATACCCCAAGAAGGTTGGCTGAAATATTTATATTGGTTTTGAAATACATGGTTCGGATTTTCTGTTGTATTTTAAATATCACTGATCTGAATAATCATTCTTGTTTTCTGCAGAAAACCAGAGGGAGAAAGTGTTTGAAAGAGAACATTATTGCTCTGAGTGTACAATTGCTCTCAGCCCCAAAAGACATTTGGCTTTTGACCTTTTGCTGAGAAATTTAAACATCACCACAGGAAAAGAAAGGCAATACATCAAAATTAAAGGGGCATAAGAGCATCTGACTGCATGCAGTATGATGAATCATGAGCTTTCCTGTCTTACTTGACTGTTTTCATGGATGTTTCTGAGCGTGCAAATGACTAAATCAAGATGAGAACTGACTTTTTGTCCTTCAGCTTTATTTCAACAAGCCTGTAGTCATGAAGACTTGCAGGCACAGACCTGACTGCAAGGCAGAATGAACCTTTTGAAACCACCCTCACCATTGTTGTCATTAAACCAGGCTTTGCATTCAAGNAGCTTCGTTCGCCAAGCCTAGCCATACGTATCTATACGCATTCAAGGGTAGTCTGGAATAGAAGCCATTCTCCAACCCTGCCACCAGGGGAAAGAGATTTTAACCTACTACAGGGTTGGCCTTGTTCTGGAGAAGCAATTTTGAGGGTATTTTGCAGCACTGTTATTGATGTAGCACTGAATGAAGCAATACTCCCTGTCTGCCCATTGCTTCTGTCTTTGCCCTCACAGTCTCTAGCCTAATACAAAATCATGTTGATGTTGACACAGAATATGTATATGATACAGCTCCATGAATATTTCATGAGCATGCAGTCTTCTCTATTTGTCTGTAACAACATGGGAGCAGTTCACTCTCTAAAGCAGATCAGTCTATATAGAAAGATTCCAGTTAATGTCCATGAACTGTGGCTCAAGTCTGATGTCTGCAAATATTTCCCCACTTGCCTCCCAGAATAACTATCTGGAAAAACACGTAGTGCATAGTTCAGGTTGTATGAAAGAACATGCAGCTACTCCAGGCTACAAGGCTTTTTCCATATGCCCTGATGAATGCCAAATGCTATGAAGCAAGACATGCAGAGCCATCAGCTGTAAACATTAGTGCTGTTTTATATTATAGCATTTTGTCAATGAATGTCAGTCAAATCAGAAGAAAAGTTGCATGATACATCATAATTAAATCAAAATTAAATAGCTTAATTGTAATATATGGCTTAATTATTTCAGACCTGGCAGTTGACTATTTTATTTTGTAATGGAAGACACAATTTGCAGTGATGACTTTCTGCTAATTAAAAATTAAGGCAAATGTAATTTGTTTGCTTCCAGTTTTGGAGCTAGATTTTGAAAATATATTAGAACAAATCTGAAGTATAATACTTTCATTTATACAAAAGAAGGGGAAAAAATAACAAAATAGATATTCCTCTGAACTACAGGAAATATCCTTGGTAGAATCCTAGTGCAGTTAGAGGTCACTACATCTAATGAGGCATGCACAAATGCTTTGAGACTTGCCTTTGACCTTTACACGCCAATGACACTGTCTTGGTATTTTAAATAGATATGAAGAGGCCGAAAAAGAATCTTGTCTCAGAAAAAGATTTCTGCAGTAAAGAATTTTCTGAAGAGCACATGCCTACTTGCTTACAGAGATAACATCTGATGGCTTCTATTATTGTAATGATGCAGCTTTCCACAATAATGGCATAAACACTGTGGTATTGCAAGAGACTGCAGAGTACTGAATAATTAGATTTGAATTGGCCTTTTTACAAAAAAAGGGGTTACTTTAATGCTGCAGTGCATTGCTGAAAGTAAAGAGCTACAAAATACTAGCAGATTATCTGTCATTTATGAAATGATAGTTGCCAGCAAAATTTTCTTATAGGTTAAAAAATGAAATATCATAGAAATCCATTAGAAATCCACTAGGCCCACAGGAAAATTGTACTTGCTTTAAATTGTTTTTGAAAAATAAACTGATGCTGTGGGATGTTCACAGTGGTTCACGAGAGAAAGATTTTCAGGATTTGAAATAAGGGCAAACTGCAAAGTAACATTTCATCTAGCAAATCAAATCATGGGGAGATTTATAATAGACTTAACCAAACCAACCAATCAACAAAACCAAAAAAGCCCAAAGGGTGGCAAAATAAATTAGCATGCCTTCTATATGGTTAAATTACAGCAGGTATACCATAGCAGCTGCTGGAGCACTTAGTGAATGCCTAACCTCACGAAAATAATATTGGTGACATTCCTTCTGCATGATTGATTCAAGGCAATTATTAAATTTGCTCATTCCTCCTCTTATCTCTCTGAATACAAACTGGGTGGAGTGAGACAGCAAACAGGAGACACTCTGTGCTAACCAAATCATCTCCTCCATATGACAAAATGAGTCGAAACTCTTCTTTCACCTTGCTGCCTCTCAAAGTTTTCTGCCATACTGAAAATTAAAGTTAATTTAATTATCCAAAACATATAAATATAGTGTTACTATGAGTAATTGTGTAAGTTTTTAGAAGTAATTGTCATCATTCTTTCAATCTTTAATGCTGTAACTCTGGTAGAGCTGGTCACTGTACCTCAGCAAGCCTGGAAACTTGTAAACTGCAAACTATATTGTTAAAAGGCATTTCCTCAACAGCTTTTCAGCATCCCAGATATGTTCACCCCAGCAGTTACATTCAGCTTGGAATGTAATCACAAAACTTATCCAAGAAAGAAAAAAAAAAAAATCATGTTCACATCAGTTGTGTTCTTCTGTCATTTTTTGTTTACAGCTGTCATGCACTGAAAGAGAAAGAAACCATTAGCTTTCAGTGATGATATATCCAGGGTAAGTGTACAGTGTTGCCAGAGAAAGGTTTGATACCACACTGAAAATTTACCCTATTCCATTAGACTGTTTTTGATGGAATTAATTCATCATTAAGAAGATGGGAACACTACCAGAATGTCTAAAGATAGCGACAATAAACGATCTCTTCCTAGATTTAAGTATTCTGGGATGTTAATAATACATTTTTTGCTCATTCATCTTCCTATTAATGAAATATGCTATCTTTCTAGATTCAGTAATGGACATTTATTTTAAAAGACAAGCTCAGAAAAAGAGGCTTCCTTGGGTTTTTATAAAGATGGGTCTGTAACTACATTTTCAGAAGAATGGAAGGTCATGGCAAAGATGTCATATCAAACCAGCCTTTTCACCACTGCCACAAAGGCTTACAATCCAATCCAGATTTAGCATGGCTTTAGAGAAGGTACATAAAAGGCCCAGCATTTCATGGGGAAAAAAAGTTCTGATGAAGAACCCTGGTGGAGGAATTCAGGTGTCCTGTCTGTGCTGCCTCCAATGTGCAAGAAATGTCCCAGCAATTGAGACTTTCTAGATCCCAGCTCTTTAAACCTGTTTTCCACTGCTTGCTACAAATACCACACCAACAGTTTCATTGGCTGGAGTGAATGAACAAGGTAAAGCACCTCTATCTTTCCCCAATGCCCACGGCTACTTTATCGCCGAGCTTTAGAAACGACTATGCTAGTGTGTCCTGCCAAAGGAGTGTCACTGGTCCTGGAGCAGGATGGAAGAACACTGTGTGGCAGATAGAAAGAGGACCCAGTGCTGGTGAGTCAGTAGGGATGAGGAGCCCACAGAGATGGAGAGGGTCACATCCGAGCCCAAGTTTAAACAAGTATGGGAGTAGGGCAGCACTCACATACCAAGGCAGGCAGCGGTGCTGCAACTCCAAGCTAGCAGAGAGGACGAGAGCCTGGCAGAAATAGTTTTTGACACTTAGTCAAAACTTAAGTTTTGAGAGCAAACAGCTAGTTAGACTGAGTTATCCACAGTACAGTCCCAGACCAGGCAACAAATCTTCCCATTACTAGACATGAGCTCAGTATCAGTCTTCAGGATTTACTTAATATAGGAACAAATATTTTCAGAAGAGAACTGAAAGGCACTAAATCGATGGCCAAATCTAAACTCATTGTCATAAGAAAACTAAATATTGTAAGATTACCAGTCTAATACTCTCAATGAAAACCTAGAATTAAAGTCATATCAGAATAATATCCAAATCTTTGTCTACTCTTCTTCATCCATTTCACTTTTTGTTTTTAATTCATTGCACATCTAATAGATGTAGAATATATGTAGAATAAGCATAGGATAGGTCATAGTTCTCTTGTCATGATCAATAATTTGAATTTAATAGAGATTTCATCTCTAAGCATGTATCAAAGCTAACCATACAATGTCACAGAAAATGATCTGCCCAGTGGACAGCAAACCATCTGAGTATTTTGGGAGGGACAGGGAAACTGTGAACACTGGAGAAAATCTACACGTTTCTTTCAGCTTCCTGGTCATACATTACTAAATATCCCAGTATGTCAGGGGTTGGAAGGGCCCTAGAAAGATCATCTAGTGCAATCCCCGTGCCAGAGCAGGATCACCTAGACCAGCTCACACAGCAATGTGTCCAGGCAGCTCTGCAATGGCTCCAGACAAGGAGACTCCACAGGCTCCTGGGCAGCCTGGGCCAGTGCTCTGGCACCACTATATGGCAGAACTATTCAACATATAGGGCTCTGAAATGTCAAGTCTGTGCAAGAGAAACTTTGGCTTGCATTTTCAGAAAGAACCTCAGGCTGGTAAGTAATCCATGAAGAGCCAATCACTGTACAAGGCTCAGTACTATGCAAAATGATTTTTTCAGATTCACTCCTTATGCTGTTGATAAGACCACTGTCAATTTAAATGAGAACAGTGAAGCCAACATTATTTCCTTTCCAGCTAAAAGTCATAATTTTTTGACTGCACTTCAATCTTCCACTCCTGCAATGCAGAAGGGCACACAGGAGCCAGAAGAATCACAGCAGTTTACAGAGACACATAAAAATCAAGAGCGAAGATCACTGCAGTAAGTCAAGACTGGTGAGTCCCTTGCATAGATTTACTCCATAAATGCCTATTTCCCTGACCATGTTCTGAAACTCTTATTTTCCTCTGCATATACAATATTTCTTAGTCATGTAGTTGTTTTGAATTTTAGAGGTAACAGCCCTGTCTTTCTGGATGTTGACATTGCTGTCATGTTTCAGCAGCACTGATGTTGCCAAACCTGTCAAAGCATCAGAATATGTATAAGTTAACCCCTCTATCTTCCTCTATTAATGCAAATATCACTTCAAGATGACTGAGGTCTTTCATAATAGCCAGTTACGAACAGGAATATGGGAAAGAAAGAAACTACAGTAATTTCCTCCCACATGATCATTCTGTCATTTTTCGTGCTTCCATCTTGTTTCCTGAAGCTGTAATCTGCATTTCTACTCCCCTGGTATTTAATTCCAGACTTCCTTTATACAGCAGTGTAAGACAAAAGAATTCATATAAAAATTAGTGTTCAATTGCATTTAAGCATGGAATTCTAATACAGTCCACAGAGAACTCTTGCTGTTCCAAAATCATTTTAGTGTAATCCTACAAATAATGAAGCTCTTTATATCAGTATCATAGAATCATAGAATCATAGAATGGGCAGGTTGGAAGGGACCTCAAAGATCATCTAGTTCCAACCCCCCTGCCACAAGCAGGGATGCCAAAACACTAGACCATGTTGCCCAGTGCCACATCCAGCCTGGCCTTGAACATTGCCAGGGATGGGGCAGCCACAGCCTTTCTGGGCAACCCATTCCAGTATTTTCCTTGTTGTGTACAATACATAAAATCAATAAATATTCACATATTTGGCTCCCGTCCAATCAATGGCTCTTATAAAGCCTACAAATCAGTAAAGTGCCATAGAGATTAACTATAACATGGTAAAATTCATAAGGAAAAACAACAGAAATTGTAAAATAAGACATAGAAACACTATTAATATTCTTGTTTAGGTATCTATAGGTAATACTTCTAAATCCACTATATCCTCTTTTCCTTCTATTGATATTCCCAGTGTGTCCCAATTTCCACACTCGGTAACCATAGAGGTAGTAAAATTAATCAGGAACAACAGGATGGTACATGCACTAAGAACCATATATGGGGATCTGAGATGTGCTATTCAGTGCCACCTCACAGATTAGTTAAGTCTTGGACTTAGGTTGTGAAATAATTGGCACCTCAGAGTGTGATTCTACTCTGACAAGTGACGATATAAAAATGGCACCTTCCTTCTGAAAAAGATCTGCTCTCTATGTATATTCAGTCCTATATGCTGAATTTAATGAGTGCCACCTTCCAGCTCCACCAAGTGTATTTTTCCCTGTTATATCTCCAGTATCAAAAAGCTAAGAAAACAAGAAAACAGTAAGATTCTGTTCCTCCTCTGCACCACGAATGCAATTCTAAACTAAATTTGATTATATCTTTGAGAACCTACTACAGATTACACAATTACAGCTGAAGGCATGGGACTATACCCTTGTAGCCAAGTATATGAAATTTGGGCTGCATTACTTGGTGGTAGGTGGGAGAGGAAACAGCTCAGCTAGTTTTTCAGATCCTATGATAAAATTACATGGCTGGCATTTAGAAAAAGGTAAACAGATGATATTTGGCATTAAAGCTCTAAGATGCATCACCCAAATGTACTAAAGGGAAAACCACTCACATGTGAGTGAATTTTGTATATCAGGGTTTGCAAATTCTGTGTGATAAAAGGGTCAGACTCCTCAGGTAGATGTATTTTAGCTTTACAAAACCTCAGGAGTTCACAGCACAGGTATCAGTCAGATACCTGTAAAGTACCTATGTGCACACCAATGGATCTATCAGCACATAGCCATCAGACATATCTGTCCCATGTGTGCATTAATAATATGCTTGCTATAATGGGATTAACCAAGTATTATGATTTCACTGTCAATAAAACAAACAATGGCAGTTTAAGTTGAAGAAGTTTCTTATAAACAGACAATGGATTTGGACATAAATAAACAATCTTCATAAATTGTGATATTGCTAAATCGATTTTTCAGGGTTTTTTTCAGCCATACCCTATCAGCACTGAAATCAGGAACAACACTGCAAAACCGTGAACGTAAGCTGACTGACTGTGAAAGGTTCTCTTAATTGCAGCTACATGAAAATTACTGTTTCATGAATGCCACCAGTCCAGAAAAGAAAAGCATGGGAGTGCAGGAAGCATCTGCATTTAGTTTGTTTTTTAAGTTGAAAATTAAAAAAAGTATATATTTATGGTTAATTACTGTACTTACACTTTGAAGGCAATCTTATCAGCACATGGAAGAAAAATAGTGGAAATTGGAACTAATTGACACATAATGACTGATATTTTTTCCTCCTGTTGAGAATGATATGCCATCATCCAGTAGTGTTCTGCACACAGTAGGAGGGAAAATTATCAATCAATTACATGACAATTAATTGCTAACTTCTAGCATTTTTATACTGAAAAGAAAAAAGATCCTAATTTGAGATTAATAATTGTGCATCCCCTACAGTGTTTTCAAAAGCCATCTTTTTAAATGATGCTCTTATCCATATCTGAAATTATTTTAACATCTGATAGCCTTAAACTGAGGCAGTTTATAAAGTATTAGTATAAAAATTACTTTCTGCTCTTAGTACAACTATTTCTCATTCTGTAACTATTTCTGTAGACCAACAATTGAGCAAGAAAGCCATTCAAAAAGATGTTGTATCCAACTCATACATGAGTCATACTAGAGAAAACAACTTCAGAATACTTATGAGGAAGTAACAAAACAAAATAATTTTTGTTAAAATAAAATAAAGGACTGAATGGTAACTTAAGGATTTTCTTAAATTTAAAACTTTCAGGTGTTTTGCACTCAGAAATGTTTGGTGTGGTCATGTTCCCATCTCTTCTCTAGACTACAGAAAGCTGAAATGACAGAGATTTGAATTCCTCTGGAGAGATGACAGACCTCAGCCCACGTTTACCCTCATGGACTGAGTTCTTTCCTCACTGAGTTTTGCATACAACAATGTTTCTGCCTCCATTCATTTGTGCTTCTCTGAAAGGGAAGAGTCATCACTGTTCAGCTTTTGAAAGAAAAGAACTTGCAGGAGAGGACATAAACATCATCTGGAAGAAGGTGATGGAGACAGGAGGAGTAGGATTTATGAATTACTTCTGTTTTTACCATACCCTGCTGATTAGGCAGCTTCTTACACAGCATGCTGGCTGCTGAGCAACCCATTTTGAGGTACTAACATCTTTCAGATATTATGGGAAGCTTTATCCAAAGCTACAATAAAGCCCAAGGTTGTAGAGAGTAGGGATATTTATATGCACAGCTTTAGGGATCCTCTAATCAAATCCACAACCTGGATTTGGTCTGCTTGTATCAGCAAGATGACAAAAGCAGTCTGGTGTCTCTGCCTGATGGTATGACCCTTCTGGGTTATGAATAGTCCCCACTTCCATCTGGAAGTTCAGGATAGCTTTGAAAGAAACTTCATGGAATGAGGCCAAGTGAGATGCCTGAGCAGAATTCTGAAAGCAGTCCTCCTGAGTGTCTCATATAGGATGGCAGGTAAAGTCCCAGAGTATCATGCCCTTTTGGACTGAGGGATGGATCTACCCTGAATTTGGACAAGAGTCTGCAGCAGCATTCTGACTGCAGCAGTGATTGATAGACCATTCAGCCTCATTAGCCACTTACTGCTGCAGGAGGGCACCTAAGGTGAGCACTATTGCCAAAACAACCTGGATGAGATAGAAATCCTACTTAATAGGCATGGCTGATTTATTGCTATTGCTGCCTTTCCCAGTTTTGCTCTGAGTGCTTCTTCCTTCTGCCCAGTATAGTGCTCTTTGTTTTTGGAGAAAAAGTGCAGTTCATCAAGAACCTGTAAGAAGGGTAATTCAAATGTTCAAGTTTGTAGATGGAAACTTGAGCAAACTTTATTTAACCTACTGGTAATTAAACTGCACTGCCCTGAACACCTTATTGGTTACAGGATGGTTACAGTTTGTTCATTAACCAAGTGCAGCAGCTACTACTGTTGCAGTTAGAGCTCTAACAGTTAAAACCCTAAGTGCACACTGTGACATAGCCTTAGGTTTTCCTGTAGATTTAGCTGATTGAGCTAATTGTCCAACTGGGACACCAGAAGAAGGGCTGTGTGTATGCTGAGTGCTACACAGTTAACATTCATGAAGAAAAACAACAGTTTTAAGTGAGCAAAAGAACATGAAGCTGAGAGCTCCACTTTGTATACACATTTTAGCGATACACCTTTAAAAATCTGTTCTGTTTCAGATTGTATTTTCTTTGATAATAATGTCATCTAATTGAATGCTTCAGTGTGATAATGCTTTTCTTGCTTGTTTGTGATAATGCTTTTTTTTGTTTGTTTGTTCAGTTTTCTTTTTTTCTCCTCTAATTTGTTTATTGCAAAGCTCTATATACAGCTATAAACATTTATTGGTCATAAACGCTAATCATGATCCACTTAAAAATTAAACCATGATCCATTTAAAAATTAAAGCAAAAATCTTACTGATCCTATGTGCATAGGAAAATAAGACTCTTTGCTGTCAAGAGCACAGAACAAAGACCATTAGTTATGCATTCAGTGCCACTTTTTTAGGTCACCACAGGTGGTGTACAACTATGCATCTTTATCAAACTTTTAACTGAAAACAGGATTATTTTTACTATTATGTGCCTATTATGTGTAGGAAAAGAATATCAGGAGTGATCAACATGGATTCACAAAGGGGAAATCATGCTTGACCAATCTGATAGCCTTCCATGATGATATGACTGGCTGGGTAGATGAAGGGACAGCAGTGGATGTTGCCTACTTCAACTTGAGCAAGGCATTTGACATTGTTTCCCATAACATCCTTACAGGCAAGCTTAGGAAGCGTGGCTTAGATGAGTGACAGTGAGGTGGATTAAGAACTGGCTTGTGAGCAATGGAGCTAGCCTGGCGCTAGCAGTACTCTCCAGGGGTCAGCACTGGGTCCAGTGTTGTTCAACATACTCATCAACAACCCAGATGAAGGGATAGTGTACCCTCATCAAGTTTGCTGGTGATACAAAAGTGGGAGGAGTGGCTGAACACAGCAGAAAGCTGTGTTGCCATTCAGCAAGACCTGGACAAGCCAAAGAGATGGAACCTCATGAAGTTCAACAAGGGGAATTGTAGAGTCCTGCGCCTGGGGAGGAATAACCCCATGTACCTGGACAGGTTAGGAGTTGACCTGCTGGAAAGCAGCTCTGTGGAGAAAGACCTGGGAGTCCTGGGGGACAACAAACTTACCATGAGCCAGCAGTGTGCTCTTGTGGCCAAGAAGGCTAATGGTATCCTGGGGTGAATTGAGGAGAATGTAAACAGGAGGTCAAGGGAGATTCTCCTCCCCCTCTATTCTGCCCTAGTAAGGGCACATCTGGTTTACTGGGTCCAGTTCTGGGCTCCTCAGCTCAAGAGACAAAGAACTACTGAAAAGAGTCCAGCAAAGTGCTGCAAAGATGATTAGGGGATTGGAGCATCTCTGACAAGGAGAGGCTGAGAGACATGGAGTTGTTTAGACTGGAGAAGACTGAGAGGGCATCTTGTCAATGTTTATAAATACCTGAAGGGTGGATGTCAAGAGGATGAGGCCAGTCTCTTTGCACTGGTGCCCAGTGACAGGACAAGGGGCAATGGACACAAACTAGAACACAGGAAGTTCCATCTGAATATGAGGAAAAAGTTCTTTTCTTTGAGGGAGAGCACTGGAACAGGTTGCCCAGAGAAGTTGTGGAGTCTCCTTCTCTGAAGACTTTCAAAACCTGCCTGGACATGTTCCTGTACAACCTGCTCTGGGTGAACTGCTTTAGCAGGGGGGTTGGACTAGAAGATCTCCAGAGGTCCCTTCCAACGTCTACCATTGTTTGATTCTGTGACTCTGTGAATGGAATCAAATGACAGTGCCAGCACTGTCTGCAAAAGCTTGGTCCTCCATAATGAATGTAACACTAATTATTAAAGAAATCTTTGGCTTGCTCTAAAAAAAATTGTGGCCAAAAGCTTTCTAGAGATTATACCTACATTACAAAAAGGGAAAACAAAAGGACTCAATATGATTGATGAAATTGTTTGCTTTCTCTTTAGAAGAGAGTAATAAATAAGTTAGCATTTCAAAATCCTGTGAAGAGAAAAGGTATTTCAAAGAAAGCACATGGATGCATTGTTCTGTAGCATGGGCATTTGATGAGCTCCAGAAATCTCATTGGAGGAGAAAAGATGTATTATAGTGTGTGAAAAGAAGGAATCTTCAGTATCAGGCTGTTATCTAGTTGCTAAGGGCTGGTTCTTGATGAAAACAAGAACAGAATAGAATGGATAGTTTAAGCACTGAGGTAAAAGCAGATAATTGGACTCGGAGCACAAGGGACATTCACAATGGAATGAAAGTGGATGCAGTAAAATGTTAAGAATGTGACAAGAAACAAGATTACCATATATATGAAGAGAGAAAAGTCAAAGTTTTGTCTTTACTTCAACAAAGTCCCTGGAGACAAAAAAAGGGAATTAGCCCTGCTGGAATGTACATCAGCAAAGAGAAAAGACAGATGAAATGAATACCACTTCAAGGTCATTTCAAACCAAGCAGTAACTACTAAACCTTTAATTGTAAGCCTGTAATTCTTCTTTGTTGATTTCTAATTGCTGGCAAAAAAAACCCCCAGAGATAAAAGCTTGAAACAACATAGTTTTGAACTTCATTCTGTTCATGGTTTTGCTGCCAAAACCCAAATAGGATAATTTAAAATTGTTTAAACCTAGAAAATAAAGACTTTCTTTTGTAAATGGAAAAGCGTATTATCTAATTCTTTTAACACACACAAAGTAACAGCTTTTTCTTGTCTTCTGCCTTCAGAAAACCAACAGTTTTATGTTCACAGAGCACCTAAAGAACAAAAAGCCAAGGCATCTCTTCAGAAGTTAGGAATAAGTGCAGCTTTCTTGTCCTACACACATGCAGTCCATCTTTTCTCGAAGAGTTTAACAAACCTGGATCGGGGTTGAGATGTAAGCCCTCACTGAAAGTCACTTTCTATTGAAACCTGGGCTAATGTGGCATCTGTGTTTCAGCCATTATCAGCTGCCACAGCAGGTGACAGAAGCAGCATTCATGGCAACGAATGATATTTGTTTTTAATCCACAAGCACAAGCACTGAGTAGAATTTTCATCACCTTTCCAACCATTTGAAAATAATAACTGTTAGCTCTGTTAAATACTCTCTCTTTCTAAACCAATACTTTCCAAATGCAAATTGTAGTCACAGCTGCAAAGGAAATCTACTGCCAAAATACACCATGGGGAGAGAAGAAAATATAGTGGCAGCTGGAAGGAAGGAGAGTGTCATCTCTCTGAAACACTGTCAACTCCTGTAGAAGAAATGCTAAAGTGCAAAGAATATCAGCCAGGCACTGGCTGACAGTGGATGCTGCTAATGGGAACAAATTGGAGGCTGTAACTGTAGTATAAGGAGAGGATCAGGAGGGCTAAAGCACAAGGAATGCCTTTGCCTGCACACAAGGTGAAACTTTAGTCAAAACTGTATAGTGTAAAGATACTTTTTTGGTTAGTTTGGAATACATTTCTTATTCTTCATGTTTGCAGATTCCTGACTAAAGCTTAGTGATTGCTTCACTAGTTGTTTATCCCACATTCCAGTCCCATGACTTCAGCATCAGCAGAGGACAGTTTAAGGAATAAAACTGAGGGAGGTGATGTAGCCCCTTAGTGCAACTTGTGATGGCACATCACTTGAAGAAATGCATATTACCTGTGACATGGGAATAGCTCAACACAGCAGCTTTTTCTGCTGACAGAGTGGACTGGATTCCAAGTGGTGACCTACGAGGTCAAACACTGCAGCTGATGAGAACTGCCCTACAGCACCAAGTGCTCTGCTCAGAGCTCACTTTACAGGGAACTTACCTACTGCTATGCCACAAGAACACTCAAGTTAACATCTCAAACTCTTAAAAGATGCTCCTGAAGCCCTTTTATTTCTACTTTCTTTTATCTAGCCTAACAAGAACATCCAGTCACATGATCATTACATATTTTACCAGGTCCTTTGAATCAAGAACTTTTGGATTTACAGTACAGTCATTGACCATCTCAGTTCAGTATTAGCAGCAGTAGTTTCTGGATATAGTCTACATAGGAGGAGAACAGCATATACTCTGCCTTGTTGCAAAACCAGTTGCAAGACAGCAGGGAAATAATGGATACTGGGGTCTTAGGTATCTATATTCTGCTTACCACGGGTGACTATAGCCTAGCATTTAGAGCAGTGCTTAGAAACATGACAGCTAGGTACAGTACTTCTCTAGTTCTTTGTGACAGCCAAAGGTGCTACAGAAGATGAAGTTTGCTCCTTTCTGTTAAAGCCTACTCGCACTTCTTGAGACAAGCCATCCTGTGACAAAATGGGCAGGTGATACCTGCTGTGAAATGAGAATCTGGTCAATAATAAAGGTTGCAAATTACGTTGAGCTATACAAACGAGCCTAAAAGGCATTTAGGGCTGCATTTACACTTGACATCTACGTGTCCCACCTTGGTGGAAGCCATGGCACGTTGTAACAGCATTCAGTTTGGGGAATCAGAATCAGCACCTGTGGTGCACTGCATCAGCATAGACAGGTACAGGCGAGGTTAGACATCAGCACCTGATAGAGCAGTACAACTTGCAGTAACATTTCTCTCTTCTTAAATGAAGTACTTGCACTTTTTTTGAAGGCTGAGTTTCTTCTACTTATTTTGTGTTTTTAGCCTCTTCTCTTCCCTTTGCTCATGGCTGTTGTTTCATTCTCCTCTTCCTTATACTGACTCATGCTACCCTAAGAATCACATTTTTCTGCTTCACTGACCATCTTCGGCTTCTTTAGATTCCTCCTCCAGACATTTTCTCTCCTGTTCTCCATTGTCCCCCTCTATCTTACCTCAGTCTCTGCGTAATATTAGTAAGAGCTTTTCAGAAGCAGAAAGTGTAATTTAAATACTTAGCTATCGTTCATGCCTTTGAAAAATCTCCTCCTACACCTTCATAATTCTCTTGCTACGCAGCAAAACTCTTCTTGACTTTTAACTCCCTTTCCTCTCATCAACTGTCTCTTCCTTCCTCTGTTTTCTTTGTTTGGTTTTGATTATCTAACTGAGGCCAGAGCTATGCCAGCAGATCTCTGCAGTACAGACACGTCAGCAAAATTTCTAAGGTATGCTGTTATCCTAATAGAAACAGCTTTTGTCAGCCTGAATTACTCAAATTTCAGAAGACAGTGTTAACCTCACCAGCTAACATGCCTCTTCAGCACTTGTTCTATCTACACATGGGGGAATGGATTAGCACAGTAGAAAGACAAGAATTCAGACAGTCCTTGATGCAGAGATTGCTCTTTTAGAATAACAAAAACAAACAAAAGAAGCAACAAAGAATTTTAATTATGGTGCAAAGTAAATATAAATAAATATTTGATATTATACATTTACAGATCCTGATACTCTGTGTCTACCTAATGGGCTAGGAAGGTGTCAGTTTGCTCAACACTTCAGCATAAAGTAAATGAATCTATTAATTTAGCATAGCTGGTGTGAATAACAACCAGTTATTTTCAGGTCTTTTTCATAAGCTGCAACTATTTAGAAGTGATGGAAA
Source organism: Bucco capensis (assembly GCA_013396975.1). Taxonomy (NCBI): domain Eukaryota; kingdom Metazoa; phylum Chordata; class Aves; order Piciformes; family Bucconidae; genus Bucco; species Bucco capensis. The sequence goes on along the minus strand of VWZO01001422.1, from coordinate 12,244 downwards.
TTTTAATTTAAAATGGCTGTCATGTAAGAATATGGGACTGTTAAAAGATTTGTGCACGAAAATTCATTACAACAGCACAGAAAATAAAGGGCTGTTTTTTAGCAAACCTGTTCATCTCATTGCCTATTGCAGCCTGGAGATGCTGTGCAAAACGTAATTTGCTATATTTTGAGGCGACCACTTCCACTTATAATGGAAACTACTACTGAAAAGGTGAAAGGAAACTGTGTTTTGGGATCCTACCAGAACAATTTTGTACTGCTCTTAATATAAATCTCTCTAAAAAAATCTTTTGGGTTTATATTTTAACAAGTTTCTTTGATTATGTTCTAGGCAAAGAAACCCAAGAACCTGTCTTTCCTGAGACATGAGAGAGAGGGGGAAAAAGTAATTGTGTGTCAAGAGTGAGATACTGGATGTACACTTTGGGAAATGAATTGCAGTGTGACCTAAACAGCCTTCTCCCACACTCTCTTCTGAAACTAACTTCACTAGCCTTGGCAAGCTATAAAGTCTCATTCCTTTGTGCACTTCAAATTCTCAGCAGTAAAGGGTTTGGAGTCATTTCCCACGTGAAAGATTATTTAATAACAAGCTGGTTTAGGATTTCTTACATGTCTATTTGAGGCATCTGATTCTAAATACTGCCAGACATTATATACATTGAACAGGTACTAACTTATATTAACCCAGATGGAATATAGGTTTAATCAAGTGTAGTAAATCTCTGTATTTCTGTATAGTCATAAACATGGAACAGTCCTTGGCCATATTCCAAGATCTACTACATTTCTGTTACATGCTTTATACACAAAGTATGAATCATGGTTAGGCCCTGAAAATATAAGAAAGTAATAGTCATCCAACTCATCTTCATTTAATTATACTAAAATGGCTATAATGTTCGAGAAGCTAAGAAGTTAAACAATCCAATTCACTCCTGATACTAGAATAGCTACTTCTTCCATCTCACAGTAATTTATTGCACGTTGCTTTGAAGTAATTTTAATGGTCACCACCTGGTATATTCAAGGCTAACCACGTGAGTTTTTTTGTTATTTTCCTGCCTATCATCCCTTCCATTAAATGAAACTTTCCACTTTTATTGCCTGGTGTGGAATTTTTTGTTTGTTTGTTTTACTTTATTTTTACCAAGTAAGGCAGGGATATAAAGCAGATGAAAAAGTAAGAGTTCATGTTTGAAAATAATCTCTTCACATTATCCACTCAATAATGATCACAGTTCTTGTTTTGAATGCCTGAAGATTGTATTTTCTGAGTACATCTCAGACTCTAGATTGTTGCAAATTTGTTACATTTCTAGTAGATCTGATTGAAATGTTTTGCTTTTTAAAAAGAATAAACTCTAAGTAGTTAAAAATGGGACCCTTCTTTTATGCAGTAATCACTTTCTTTGCCTTGGCAAGAGCTATGAGAACTGTAACACCGAGCTAAATACTGTAGTCAATATGCACATTTTGTACATGAGCAGAGCTCTGGGCAGAACACATTTGTTAATGCACTGCCCAATGCAGAAAAGACCAGTTTGAACCAAGAGAACTTTTTTTTTTTGGTGAAAAAAGGAAGCAGATTCTGGTTTGACATCTTTGTTGTGCTGCAGTTTGTAAACTACACAGCAGGGTTTTTTTTTTGGCAGGTTCAGTTTCTAAGCATAGGCGAGAGCTTTGGCATACCATACAATCATTGAATGAGCAAACCAGTGAATCACTTTCAAATGAGGAAGTTATGAATTCCATAAGCTGTAGGCAACGGACATAGTGCAAAGATCTTACAACCTTCACAAACTCAACAACCTTGAATTTTTCCCTTGAAAACAGGAAAATATAAAACTTAAAAGGANAGGGGCCACAGGAGACCACAAGGGATTTTCAGACTCCTGGGAACAAAGAATAAGATTAAAAGAATTAATGTCTCCAAATTCTACCTTTGGGTATATAGATCTGGCATTTCTCTTTTTTCATCCCAAGATGCTTATGCTTTAAAGTAATTTCTATTCATTATTTTTTTAGTTTTATGCTACTAGCTTTAGGTAGCCCATTATTTCAATTTGGTAACCATATTAGCCTAATATGTTCCACAATAGAATCTGGTTTGTTTTTTTTTGTTTTATTTTGAGAAATCAGACCAAATATTTGTAACATAAAATGTTACAAAACTTACTAAGCACGGATCAGCAATGGCCTGTAGTATTTAATTTACATTTTATATTCCTAATTGAAGTCATTAATTTGTAAAGACTTTATATTTGTGCATCTCTGAGAGTTGAAAGTTAATAAAAAAATTTCAACTTTACAAACACTGCTAGTGTACTTTCACCTTCTAAGAGAACATGTATTTCCAGCAAAAAGTAGATGATGTCATTTATTATAAATGCATTAATAAATCAGTTCAATCCTAAAATTTGTCAGCACATAGTGCTTACAGAAAGTTTAAATCACAACACTATGTTGTGTTTTATTTCTGTTTATGTGTCAGTGAATTCTGAATTCTATACAGAACACAGATTTTTGCAGTACACTTCACATCTTCACTGACGTAACAGGAAAGAAGCAATATGCAATCATACTAAAACTATCATAAGCTACAAACCCTAGGTAGCAAAATTGTCATTTTAGCTTATGTTTTGTATTTCCTGTCTCCCATATGCTTAGAAGACTGCTTGCAATTTATGCAAGATATTTTCTCTCTCTAAAGATACATTAATAGCACTCTTTTTGTTGTCTACATTCTAGTGGTCTCATGTGATTTGAATCCCAAAATATCTAATCAGAAATCTTGATTTCTAATTCATCTTTGAAGTTTGGATGCATTTTTCATAAGTTCTAAAAATAAAGAGGTCTGTCTTCTGCAGTGACACGTCATGCATATGTATGAAGGCACTGTGACAAAATTCCAAGGCATTTTAAGAAATGTAAATGGAAGGGAAAACATAGTAGCAAAATATGATGCAGCATTTTAGTCTTTCCCATATGGGAAGTCATTGACTCTATCAGTATAATTAAGGGCAAGCCAGTGACAATGGCAGACAAAACAGGGTCTTGCACTGCAGTTACAGACTCGAGACTGTTAGAGGTACAGCAATCATTTTCTGGAACATAACGTTTTATTGGTGTGTGTGGATACCCTTATGCAATGCTCACCCCAATTACACTGAAAAACAAGTACACAGGAAAGAACAAAGCTGCTGAAAACTGCTATTATTGAGAATGACTGACTCAGAGAGTTGTGCAACCTTAGTTCACCGTTTCCATGCTAAAAGAACTCAGTCTAATTGTATCAGATGGAATGAGCAAATTTGTTAATTATTATTATTTTTTGAAAAATTTGTCAATTTTTGTACAGGCTTAAAAATGATTCCAGGTGGTAGAACAGAGCATCTCCCACTTACCTATAAAAAACCTAAAAACCCCTGTGAAAACAGCTCAGAGGACATGCAAAGAGTTAAATGGTCCCAGGAGACCTATCATAAAAGATCATACACACGTTTATAAACAAGTGCTTTAGAAAAATGCTTTCAAATATTATAAGAACAATAAAAGCTCTTCAGTTTTTGAAGAATGCAGTCCAAAGTGAAAGTTAGCTGGCAGATAAGGCAACTAAAGTGAGATTCCAGTACAAGACACTGTCATATAGTCCATTTTAAAATGTTTTCAAAATCTTCTGAAGTTCAGTTCAAGATGTTTCTCTTCCTACATTTACAAAGAGACTCTTCCTGAACCTCATTGTTCACATAGTTAGAATCTTCCTCTAAGTTTATTCATTAAGCCAGAGCTGTCTTTTAGCTTCAATAGTATTTTCCCCTGCTGGTATCATCAATATTTTCTTCCAATATTCATTGCAGTCATCTTTTTTGCTACAGTGAACATCTTGTTTTTTGCAAAATTCACATTCTCCAGTCCCCTGGTGATCTTACTATGTATTTTCCTATTTTCCAGCATTCTCTTCTTAATCTGGACACATCGCACTAGTCCTAAGAGCATCTGCTGCCATTGCCAGCCCGAGAGCCCCAGTAGAGAGCATGGATGGCACTGAACCTATGATGACACAAGTAGGCCACTACAATTACTGTGAAATGCAGTTTTGCCTTGTGCAGCTGCTACCAATGATCATTTTTATCCCCTCTTCATTATGTACCTACATTTAAGTGTCATGATAGCCCCTGCTTGCTGAACCCCTTGCCAGTGTCTGCTCCTGGCACCTCAGCAGCCTGCTTCTGTGTAACATTTCTAAGGCACTGAAGAGACAGAAGAGCAAACAACCATTAAAAGCTGATGAATAATTTTATTGCCTGAAGCTAAACATTTTTCTGACCTAAACATAGCCTTCCTTTTGATGACAAGCTTTATAAAATCAGTCTAGGTTTGTACATGGAGATGGATGCATCTGAACAACCACATATGAGGGCTGGTAGTATTTGAAGTGGTGTTCCCAAATAACATCTTTTCAGCCATATCTGCTCTGACTAGAGAGATATTTATCCACTGGTCTCTTCCTCCATTGGAAAAGAAACCAGAGGTACACAAAAATTCGTATGATACATAAATGAATGAAGACTTGACTAAGTAACAGCTATGCAGTGGAGCCTAATGAAATATTCCAATATTCAGTGCATTCCACCAGAACACAATTTTTTCCACCATCTTCTGTTGTTATGTAATATTTATTAAGAGGTTTTGGATTAGAAGATTGTGGCGTGTAGGGATCAAACATTAGAGAAATCAAAAGCAGAAGTCAACTTCTCGTGAGAGAAATAACTAATTAAATAGTAATGGGCATGGAATCAAAAACCTATGAGGCTACAAATCCCACAACACGGTATCTCACAAAGCTCAATATTAACATTTAAACTCAGTGAGCATTTAAAAGGACTAGTGCTGTGTTCCTCTTTGACCTTAACTGATGTTTCAGACTGGCATTTCAGACTTCAGAACTCAGCTCTTTCCCCTGACACCAGCAGTACCAACAGGAGAAAGAAAAGTCTGGGCTGAATTCAGATGCAGGTTTCCTCCTCCTCTTTACAGGTGATGCTACCTCAGGACAGAATTAGCATTTGTGCACTCCCATTCCTCCTACTGCAGATGAATTCAGTATGACTGCTGATGGGGAGCAGACAAATCTGCAGGGAAAATGCTAACCTAAACACATCTATGATGGGAAGCAAAAGGAAATCCTGAAAGGGGCAATTATCAAGAGATAAAACTGAAGGATGATGCACTTTAGAAGTGCTAGACATCATAAAATAATCATGGAAGAAGGTGACAGACAGAGAGGTGTGATCATTGGGTGCAGTTCAGGAGAGAACAGGAAAATGAAAGAACAAAGTGACAGAACATTCTAAGAGAAAAGGTGAAATATGGAAGAGAGGAAAGCAATGCAACTGAAGAATGAGTCATAAGTCCTAAGAAAGGTCATAAGAAGGAAGGTAAAAAGTGGAAGGAATGAATAAACAAAAATTACACAATGCTGAGGCTCTCTCATGTGGTCTATGTATTTTAATTGTCATCCTTAGAACACATTCTGAAGTTCTTCAGTTTGAAGTCTTGGTTTGATCCCTCCTATCACACAATACTGTTAATATGCTGGCTTATACATTGAAATAGAGAAAGAAAGAGAAATAATGATTTAATTTACTTATTGCCATCGTCTGATAAAAGTAAGAACCTTTGGACTGGGCACTTTAACACCGTGCACACCACATCACAGCCTTGCAGTGAGCATCTTTCCCTTCCTCTGCCAGGCAGCAGATTTCCTCTTGGGAAAAAACCCCAAACAAACAGGGCTACAAAGGAGGGAGGGGTGAGGGGAAAGCATGCTGCCTCATGCTGTTTACGAGGTGTCCACATGNCAAAGCCTAGCCATACATACATACATACACATACATGAGACACTCAAAGGATAGCAATGGATTCCTTGAGGGAATCTTCCTGGGACTGAGCATTTCCACTGACAGACTATTAGGCAGGGCAATCAGTCTTCCACAAGCCTGGGTAAGAAGCCTTGTCTCCCTCAGACTCTTTTTTCGTTCATACAGACTTAGGAATGAGGTGGTCACAAGCAAGCCAGTAGTGGATTGACAACAGTGTATTTCAGTTCCAGCATTAACATCTTGTTCTTAGGGAGCAATATTAATTAGAAAGACAAACAAGGATAACACTTTTCTGTCCACAGCTCTCTAAAGAAATCACAGTAGGCAGCTGGCAAGAATGCAGGATTCAGTAGCATCAAGTGGCGACACTGAGTTCAAGGTGCTCAAGCTCACAGTGGTCTCCTGGGTTCTCACCTTGGTCTACCATGGCTCTGTCTCACAGGCCTGAAACAAAACCAGTTCTCTCAGTGTCTCCCCAGTTTGCATGGTAACCTGAAGTGACTACAGAAGGCAGTTTTTGGTAAATCATCTCATCATGGATGAAAGCTGCCAGAAACTGGCCCCACATGCAAGCAGGGTAGGTACAGAAAGCACCACACAGGTACCAGCTTGCAGCAGGAGAAGCAGTAGAAGCAGTAAGAGTAGGAGAGGTGTGAAGAACAGGTTGCTTTTTTTGCCCCCATTCAGTTCTTCTGCACTGTCACAGAAATGGGGGATTTTTGCTGTATTCTGAGCATTAGTTGGTATGATCCTTGTGATCTACTTCTGGTCTGTGCCTCCTGCCTACTGAATAATCCTGCTCTAATCCATGCCTCTAGAAAACAAGAAGACTGGCTTCTTTGGCAGAAAGGTTCATTTAAAGCCATCACATTTTATGAAGCAATTTTAAATGGGCTTTCATATTCTATTTATAAATATATCTTCTTTATAAATGCTCTTTACATAATCTTCATTCTTCACAGTCAGCCATTATCACATAACATTAAGCAGTTTCTTTCTGAAAGCAGTACCCCAGTTTGTAACAGCTAATAAAAGACCAATGTTTGTACGTGCTGCACAGTTTGTAATGGAGCTGTTTAAAAATGTCTAGATACAGCAAAAAACAGTGAGTTGACTACTGCATATATTGCTGCCATGAGACCTTCAATATTTTTCCTATATGTCCTCTGTGGGTACCAGATAACGTTCTGAATATAAATAACTTGACAAGAGAATCTAAATGATCTCATATAACAAAGAAAACAACAATAAAACCAGTTCAACAAAACTCCTCCCCTCTGTCCCTGTACTATTGTTTTTAACTACTAAAATAATGCAGAACAGATCTCATCTGTGCCAGAAACCCAAATGCATCCTCAGCTGTTGAGAGAAAAGGTCCAATCAAACATCAGCAGTGAATTGCACAGAAATTGCTCTGCAGGTCCGTGGAATATAACTGAAAACAAAAAATCTCCTAAAGATTCAGAACCACCATAGATATCATGTAATAATGAATTACATGACTATTTGAGCAATTAAAATATATACAGAAAAAATATCACTTTAATGGGATATTTTAGGCAAATTGTAATAGCATTGTAATTGTCATAGCTGGTGTTAGGTAAACCTTACTTATTCACAGGTCCTGGAGACCTTTATGCAAGATCAACAGAAGATCACTGTTCATACAAAGTGAAACTCAATGTAAAATTACCTGAGCTGTACTGTGAAACAATACAGTCCATGACACTTTGAAAACAAAACATTTCTTCCTTATCTGGAGGCAGATTGAAAGCTTATTAAAAAGAAAGTTGAAATGTTATTACTTTGCTGACATGTACTGTCCACAGTAAAAGTAATTAGCAGTCAGATCTTGAGTGGTGAGAAACAACAAGTACAGAATGTACTCATTACATACCTTTTCAACTTGTTCTCATCTACAGTGACTTTGTAAACAAAAACAAACAATAAAACAAATCTGTAATAAAATTGAGAGTTGCACAGAGTCTTTAACTATTCTAACAGACTTAAGGGAAAAAAAGACATGGAAATGGTGGAAGAGATCTTTAAAAATGTTAAAGATTATATAATTACCTCAAATTGAATTATTTATGATGGATATTAAGGAAAACAAATTTAAAAGAATAATTAATTAGGTGACATAAGGATTTTGATCAAACTAAGAACTACTCTAATGTGATGTAGTTTTTGATTGACTTCAAACCATACTCGAAGTCAAGAGTGAAGACCACCTGGTGGAATGTCATACAGATTTAATATAGTGGAATGAAAATGATTTTGGCACAGAAAGTTAAAACTACATGAAAGTGGAAATTGTGAATAAATTCTATTAATTGTATTTATTCTTTGAGCTACAGTATCTACAGAAGATGACCTGAGCAACATCAACTATACATATTGGATCCTGTATACTAGTCCATATCCTATGTTATGTTAACTTCATCACCTTCATCATGTTCCTTTTTAGCTATAGAACTTGTTTACTCGAAATGACCAAAGCTCCTTTTCACCTGAAAAAGTGGAGAAGTGGATGAATTGTGGCAGACTCTGTGAAACTTTAAAGCACCTCAGTATTAAAGCTGCCTCTGTGAAGCAGTGCTCCAGAGGACATGGATAAAGGATGCAGGTCCACTGTGGAATAGGAGAGAAGGCACAAAGCTGCTGCAAACTTGGTGCTGTCCCAGAAGTCAGCTTTGGATATTTGGATGTTTGTACAAGAAAAGGCCAAAGAATGCTAAATAAAGAGTCATCTAGTGCTATAATCCAATCAGCATTTTGCTGGGTGAAAAGCAACTGGCTAGAGGCAGCATCTCTTTCTATAAATTATCAAGCTCCACACAACCAGTAGTGTTTTGCCTCAGAAATGTTAATGTTTTAGCATAAGGAAAAGTGACACCAGTTAAAGTGACATTACCCCACTTAAAAACACACTTTGCATGCTTTAATGAGACAATGATTTATAATGTAATTGTCTAAGATAATTGGTGAGCACACTGATTTGCTCTACTGTGTACAGTTGATTATTTGTTATTCGAGAGAATGTTCTCTTGTTATTAACCTGCAGGATGCTGATATCTTATATATAATCCACCCTGCTCAGTGAATGATTTTTAGCAGGAAATGTAGCTGTTATTTCAAATGTGAATGTCTCTGCATATTGCATCAAAGCAATATATTTGTTAATACAAACATAGGAAAAGACATTTTAAATTAAGTGGCTACTTGCAGATATCATAAAGCAGAGACACATCTAACACTGATTATGTCTTCATATTGAGGTATCAGACACAGAAAGCCTGGTCTCACCTCTGAAGTGAAAACAATCAGCTTTATAACACACTTAGCTGTAACTCACTGCATCTCCAATGAATGGGGATGAGAAAGGATAATTTCTTTTCTGTTTTAAATGTGTTTCAGAAGCATCTTTAGCAAACCACTATCAGCATGGATTTTCAGAGATTCTAAGACACAAATCTCACTGAAGACAATGGGAGACAAGGTACTCAGCAATTAAAAAAAAACCAGGTTATGTAAAGGCTTTTCTAACAGATTATTTTAGCTTTCTTGCTGCAAAACAAGCTTAAGACGAATGAATCCTGATTTCTGAAGTAGCTGGTTTAACTTCTCAAGCTCAGCTTATATTTAATCAAAGAAGTGTATGTAATGTTCTGATTATTTTTAATGCTACCAGTCCTGCAAGCTCCTTTTCAGGCCAACTATCCTGGTGGTGGTGTTATTTTAGTCAGTAGATGGCATTAGCTGACTCAGTGTCATTTGTGCTGTGTGATTTATCAGGAAGTGGGTCAGCTAAAGCCTGTGGCTGTGTGTATGTTCCCAGCAGGCTAAGAAAGGAAAAAAAAAAAGAATATTTTGTTTTCTTTTGCTAATTACTCTTACCATATTTCAGCTGTTTCACTGGACAATATAATTACACAATAAGGAACAGATCCAACAGCAAGTAGACATCTTAAGACAATGGTGTAAGAAGTAAGTAGACTAGTAGAGGCATTTGTGTTCAGACCACAAATCCTTCTGCTGTAGACACTGCTCAGGATTACAGGGGCTGGCACTGAGGTAGCAAGGACAGGGAAACTGTTCAAAGCCATGAGAGAAAGACAGCTCTAACCCCCTTCTGACCTTGCTGCTCTACCTGACTCCTCCCAGCTTCTTCTCTTAATGAAGAGGAGAACACAATAGATGTCAGAGCTAAATGTGAACTGATTAGCATGATTTATATTACACAGATTCTTTACATCTATCAGTTCTTAAAAAGGATGTTTTTCATTTATCTTTATGATAAAATTTAGGCTGTAGAAATACACACATGTATATAGCACAGAGAAAAATCTTGATTCTGTATTATTCAAATATCCAATGGGAATGTTCAAATATTCTTCTGAAGTGGTTCCAAACCAAACTCTGCAGTTAAACAGCATGAAAGTGTGTTTGTACGTGTTTGAGACTCACAATCTAAAACTGACTAGTTCTGAGCAGAAAGCAATTCACTCCTCATGTAAAAATAATTCAGGCAGATTTTTCCCCCCCCCTTCCACCCCCTGTTCCCACAGCCAGTGATTAGAACACCCAACAGGGAGGTGCAAGAAGCTGAGAGATGTGTCAGTGCATTTCCCACAGCCCCACCTTGGCCCTATCCACCCAGCCCGGGCAGTGGCTGCTTGCTGATCTGCAAGTCTCTGTTTCATCCTCAGTCCTCTCAAAGCAGGGCAGACATTCCTGCCGACTGTTTTCAACCTGCAGGTGCTAACCATAGAACAGAAAAGAAGGTTTATTCTGTGAGAAGAGGTTAGATTTTTGAAAGGCATGGGGATGGGAAAATGGATAGATGATATAACTGCCTTTCACTGTGTTATAGGCACACTGAGAGCAGTATTTTCAAGCAAATTTCTGGACTTTTCTATTTAATATTTGTTTTTCTTACATGGCTTTCTTGATTCTTCTCACTTGTATTTTCAAGGCAACAACTCATAATAGGTATTTCTCATTTGAATTTGGTGATTGCTCTTGAAATTTCAGGTGTTTATTTTGATNGATCCTGCTCTGGCAGGGGAGTTGCACTAGATGATCTTTCTAGGTCCCTTCCAACCCCTGACATACTGGGATACTGTGACAGTATATCAAGAGTAAAGTGAACTTCCAACAACAAATGTAATGATTTTTTCTGAGGAATATATTTTTAATCCACACTGAATATGCAAAGTATATGTTTTCAATTTTACAGCAAACCCAGTTTTCTCTCTGAAGTACAGCTCTATACTTTAATCTTACTTGTCAACTCTGAATAAAAAATATTTACGACAGGTGAATTCTCATCTAGTCAAATGGTTATATGCTCAGGCAAACCAAGAACTAACTTTATCAGTACCTTTAGTCCATCTATGCACAATCAGAGACTCATCTAAATTTACCCTCTTTATTTCATAGTATGACATAACCACCCAAGTCAAATCAAGCACATAACTGCAACAAATCAGGTATAAACAAGTAACAAATATTCCCTTTTTTTCAAACTCTGGATTCGCAGGATTACTGTCTTCCAACTCTCTATGTTTTGAGTTCCCTTTCCCAACTATTCAGATTATTGTCCTGCTGCAGGGGAAATAGAAGAACAGCATGGTTGGCAGCAGGGAAAGATTATCTCAATTTTTTTTTATGTGGGTAACTGAAGCATAGGAAAATTAAAGGACTTTATCAGGCTTGTACACAGTATTATGGAAAAGCTTATTCCCAAATTTCCCATGCCAGTATCTTTACATCAAAATATAGCAAATATGTTGCCATTCATAGCTTTCTAAGTGCAGATATAAAAACAAAAATATTATAGCGAAAGATAAAGTCAGAACATAAAAACAGATAAGCAAAAATCAGCAGCACAGTGAAACAGACACATCTTAAAATGCTGCCTGATGCACTTTCCTAGCAAGGACGTTTCCTCTGCTTCACTTTCAGCATCTCTGATGTTTCAGTTTTTTATAAGGGCTAGCAGTGTAGCACAATATCTTCATGACTTGGAGGTAAACATTGGTTTAATGTTTACATGGGACTTTAATGTACAGTCTAGCTGACTCAAGGTGTGATGTTGCTTTTTCTACAGTTAATCCTCCAGATAGTAATGTGAAATGGAGAAGAATGAGGATGAAAAAATCCTTGAATATACAGAAATCCAGGGTACCATTTCATCAAGGATAAAAGATTTTGCTTCAAGGCACTAAAATATCCAACACCAGAAGCATGAGGTTTCTTGCCAGCCTAAATACGGCATCAGACTAGCAAGTTCACAACATATAAACCTTGCTCCCCACAAGGAATAAGAATCATAGAATCATAGAACAGTTCCAG
>VWZO01001419.1:0-14777 GCA_013396975.1 Bucco capensis | reverse complement strand
TTTTCCCCCTTTAAAAAAAAAAAAGGAGAAAAAAAAAAAAAGAAGAGGGCATTTGTGCTAAATTGCCCAATGCTAGTGTGATAACTGTCAAAAGTTTGACATCAAAGGGAACTAATATTATTCAGTTACCAGAGGAGCTGTCTGTCCAAATAAGAATATCTTAATTACTGAATCACAACGGTAGAAAAGGGAACAGATCTGAAAAGGAGAGGGGCTGTCGCGGGGGGAGTGGGGTGGGGTGGGCTGGGGGAGCTTTCATTCTGTTCCTTTCTTGATGAACCATCTATATTAGGCCACTGTGCGATTCTTAATCATGTTTAGTGGTTTATACTCTTTCTCTCTCCCCACCGGTCCTCTGAACTTTATAACTATATGTAAACACGTTGTCAGTTTGAAAATAATCTTCTCTGGGTTCTTGTTAGAAGAAATTTCAATCTTCTTCAGTTCTAGATTAGGCAGTCTAGTTTTCTCTATCGGTGAATGGACTGGGGTTTCTTGGACAATAATGTGCCAATTGTTGATGGTTTGTGACCCATAAAATGTGAGGGTGACTATTCTGGCTTTGGTATGTAATTATGCAAAACACTTTCTATAAAGGCTTGCCATCTGATCTAATGACAGTCCCTGCGGTCTATTTCAAAAAGGGAGGGTCTCTATATACAGCTCCTGAGAGAAAGAAAAGTAACATTTTGTTTTAATACAAGTTTTATGGGAAAAAATGGATCAATACAGAAACAGCTGAAGGCACAAGCAAGCGAGTTTTCGGGGCGAATGAAACTCATGTAATAACTTCATCCCAACAATCCCACGGAGCTATAGCATAGGGGTAGGGACAAGGGATGGAAAATCCTGATTAAAAAAAATTAATGATGATCTTCAGCTCCTCAGCACCTTGGCGGAGGTGGGAGGTGGAGGCAGAGGGGTGGGCTCCGGGCATCCCGCTCCAGCCTCCACCTCTGCGGGCTCTCTCCATCCCACCAGAGCCATTGCTTTCTTCCCCTTTGAAGCTGCAGAACAAGCCAGGCTCCTACCTCAGGAAGCCTGTGCGAATGAGCGGGACACTGGCGGGGTGACACCTCTCCTGCTATTCCAGGAGTAGATATTTCACCTGAGAAATGAACGCCAACAAAACCAACTACAAGAAGCAGGGTTTGTAACCAACTCCATCTCTCTCCAGAGAGTCTGGAGCAGGAAAAGGGTTTCTTTTAAACAGGTGAACAGAAGGGCAGCAAGGAGAAATAGATGTTCCTTCAAAGAAAATGGAAAACGTTAGAGATGTTTGGGTTTCAAAAAACAATATTTGTATTTTATTTCCCCCCTCCCATTTCTGCTTCCTCGAAAGGAGAAACGTTAAAGGGCTCCGGCTGCTTTGCTTGCTACCAAATGACATTGCTGCTACGTCACGGGACAAAACATAAACACTGCTGCCAATTTAAATTGATGTATAAAGATTAATGGGAGATGAAGCATACTAACAACCTGGATTAGAATGGCAGGAAGAGTTCTTCTTTCTCCCCGAGCACATACATGTGTACAAGAGAGCCATGGGGAGCACATCCTCATCGCTAGAATGTTCTCTCTCCACATAGGCATCATGTGTGTGTGTCCACCGTGACATGTTTAATTCCCCCGTGGGCTAAACTAATACGATTGAAAGCAAAGAAAAATAAAGCGAGAAAGGCAGATTAAAAGGGAGAATCAACAAAATATCAACAAGCCACAGAGAGGACGGGGGAATAGATAATGAGAAGCAAAAGAGGAGCAGGTAATTACGCTCTGAAATTAAAGATGATGTTTAAAGACGTCTCCTTTGTACCGCAAGCGAAGATTTCAGATTCAGACTCCCTAATAAACACTCAGGTTGTCATCTGGAGGTGCAAATCTGAAAAGATATTCCAACAAATGAAGTGCTGGCAGAGAGAGGTATAAAGAGATCTCCGCCTGTCAGGGGTCAGACAGCCTGAGATTGCTTCTAGAGATCTTTTGAAAATTTCACACGATTGAAGGCTTAGAGGCTTTGCTGCCTCCGCATTTCAAACTCAGATCAGCGGGATCACAATCAAAAATAGAGGTCTGGAAAATTTTGATGCGAGGATGGCCACAGGCTTCACTGATTTATTTCTCCCCCCCCCCCCCACCCCCCCCTTCTTCTTCTTCTTTTTCTCCCAGACAGACACTCTGACATGGCTATGATCCCTGGGATGACAGAGTTGTCAGAAAAGAAAGAGAAAATAGCATCTTGTCTTGTAACTTCCTATCAGTCAAAAGGAATTTAGGATCCTCTTTCCAATAAAAGAGAGGGAGAGGGAGCAAGAGGGGGAGTAGGGAGAAGAAGAGGCTTCCTTAGCAAGCAAAGTGAAGAGAGTTCTCTGGTTTATAATTAATACTCCACACCTAAACGTTTCTGATCTCTTCCCTTTACAGTTCTCCCACCCCATCACCTTCTTCTCCTCTACAATTTCAATTGTAGATCAATTTATGTTCCCCAAAACTGTGTGCATAATATTGGCTACGTGGATATTAATATCTAATGCTGTCTCATTCGTAAGTAAATGCTTACATTAAATATATTGCATTTTTTACTCGAACTTAATGCAAAGGCATTATTTTTGCTGCAAATACCTCATCCTATTATTGTTTTGTTTAGAAGCTTAAATCGTTCTAAGAAAAATTCTTTAAAGCCTAAAATCAGAAGTCGGAATAACAGAAAGAAATAGAAAATGAAGAAGGATCCTAAAAGCGGAGAAACAGCAAAAGACAGATTAAATTGAGTTAAAACATATATTCAGTTTATTCTATTTATAACTCTTTTGGAAAGGTCAGGTGCAATAGGAAGTGTTTTATCATCCCAGCTATGTCAAATTAATTGCTATTGATTTGTTGACCAGGAGGAAGAGTAGTTAACTCAGCTCAGATCTAATTATTGTGGTTGCTCAAAGAAACGATGCGGGCTAACTTTCCGAGCTGGGTTTGGAAACAGCAACTTGCCGGGATGCTCTGAACTAATTAGCTCCGAGGGGAGCGATTGGGGAACCTCGGACCACGGGAAAGTTTCCCCTTTGCATTTTACTCTGCGAGCCAAATGCTAAGAAATAGTACAAATTCCTCCAGATTTCACCTCTTGGCTAGGTTTTTGTTTGATTGATTTTGTTTGTAGCTAACTTCTCTGGCGCAGGGTGCATTCCCCAGGTATAGCCAGGACAGGGAAGCGGCGAAAATGTGCTCCGAGGCATTTACCTTCGAGAGCTCTTCTTCTTTAGCAAAGAAAAAAACAATATTAACCAGAGAGATGAATAAGTCTTCCCCTTGGAAGGGATGGATAAGGATTCATACTCCGTGGAGTAAACGGAGTTTCAGAGTCTTTCTCGACATTGAACCCACGCTGGGAAGCACCAAATAACCTCTGCCAAATGCCTAAAATGCTGAGACTTGCATCGCTAAAGTTAGGAGTGTATTTAAAAGCGCCAAACTTTCCCGTTTTCCTCCCCTTCCCGAACGTGACAGTGGCAAAAGATATCTCAGTAGTGAACAAAACATTCTTTTTGAATGTTTTTTTCCTTGCCCTCTGAAGCAATCACTTAATTACCAGATCCTCCCCCACTTCGCGTGCACCCTACCTTTTCTAAAAGGAGGGTGAGAATTTAAGAGAAAAAAAAAAAGAAAATATCGACGAACTTGAGGGTGTAAAGAAAAAAAAACAACAATAAACCAACTTCAGGGATGCTTTTGAGAAGTATTTTTCCTCTGCTGGGTATTTTTTTTTCTGGGCTATGACACAAAAATGAACCTCCGCGGTAGTGGAAGCAATTTCCTGAAGATAATAAACAAGAGTAAAGAATTGAAAATAAAGTAATTCGAACACGCAGAGATGGATTTGGTTTAAAGGATGATGAGAAACATCCTTTTTTTGTGTGGGAGAATTTTTTGTTTTCCCCTCCAGAAAAGATAAAGGCAGAATTAGGAGGATTCAGGCTTTTAGACTCTTTTTGCCTGTATCCGTGATGCCCTTACAGTTCAGGTTTTCGGGTGTAACGTTAGAAATGGTGAAATAAAGCCTGAAAACCTGAGAATCAGAGTTAGAAAGACACAAGATTAAAGGCATTCGATGGGCAGTGTGGAGGAACGGAAATAAATCGATTTATAAGAAAAATTTTCGTCCTTGGGGAAGGAGAAAACTCAAGTCATTTTGCACAAGTACCACACAAATTTCAGCTTCTCCCGAACGGGAGCTTTCAGCTGAAAAAACTGCTTTCTGGGGGGAGAAAAAAAAAAAGCAGAAAAATGGATGAAAGTCCTAACTATGCCTTTGCTATCGAGCTGCCTGGGGAAGCAGCACGTTTGTGCTCGTATCGCCCCGGCAAAGGTCCCATCCCGCTGCGGGGAGCTCGTACCTGCTCAGAGGGGAGGGAGGGGAGGAGAAGCAGCAAACGAACTCGGCAGGAGGGAGTCGTTGCCATTGTGGGCAAGGACGCGGGGCAGTTGTTTAACTCTCAAACTTTTCTTTGGTAAGAGTCAAAAGAATGCAATACTAACGCGGTGCCTTTGCGAGCAGGGCGCTGGGCGCGGGGTTGAAGCGCTGAGCTCCCCTCCTGCGGCTCTTCGCTTGTGGCTGGGGGAGAGGAGATAGGGAATTTGCCTTCCTTCCACCCCAGAGATGGACAAGATCGTCCTGACAACTGCCAAACGTGGGGGCTCGCCCCTTCTTTCTGGGGCTGGCGATTGCAGTTTGGAGGTGGCGACTCCTGTTTTGCTTCTTTCTAAGGAAAAGCGGGACGCTCCGCGGCTAAAGATGTTCAGATGTTTGACTCAATAAAGTTTTCGCAGATCGAGAGTGGGTTGTTTTATTTCCTTTGTTTGTTTGTTTGTTGTGTTTTGTCTTTTGTTTTGAAGAGTGACCACAGCTCTCTAACAAACGTGGAAATGAACTAAAACGCTTGTGGGGAATCCATCCTATCCCATCCCACTTGCAGACAGCATTCCCAGCCCGGGGTAGGAGCGGGCAAAAGGGACCGATCCTGCCTCCCTTTCTCAGGGAAAGCCACCTGGCTCTCCCTTCGGTCTCTATTTATTTTTAGAGGTGTTGTGGGAGATCTATGTTATCTTTAATTCCCCAAATCGCCTTGCCCCATCACCCTCCCCAGCATCCAATCTCCCTTTTCCTTGCCCCACCACCACGCAGGATGAGCTCAGTGTCAGCAGCGGGACCAAGTCTTAGCTGGCTCCGGGTGCTGGATGTGACTCCCTGGGCCCGATCCTGTCGCCCTCGAGGCGAGTACCTCCTCTATACCCATCGGGGTCAGCCGGCTGCGGGCAGGGGTGGGCACGGGCAGGGGCACCGGTGAAGTGAGGCCAGCATCAGGTAGATGTGTGGAATGAAAACACCTCCTACGGTCCATAGCGCTTTTTGATATCCCCTCCAAGTAAATGAAATCCTCCTTAAATCTTCTCGATTGCAAGCGCGGGCGGCAGGTGATATTATCATTGATTGAGAGGAGAGCTGCGCTTGACTTACGGGGAGCTTCACTCGGGTTTTTTTTTTTACACGGGTGATTTAGGGCTTCTCCTAGACCTTCCTCAGCTTTGTGCAACCCCAAGCTGAAACACTCTTTACCTTCTTGCACACAGTTAATACCGGGCTGGAAGTGGGTGCTTAACAAAAGTCTATACGTATGGCCTGTAATGTATCTCTTGCTTTGTGCAAGGGTGGTTTGCTGAGGGTCTAGCTACTTAAGTCTCAGTGCGAGGCATATATATATACATATAGATATGTAAATATACATATATACACATCTATACACACACATATCCCCGGCGGCGGGTATATGCATTCCCGACAGCCAGGGATGTGTGTCCTGGGATGCTGGCAGCGGTCTCCGTGCCTCCTCTTGGTTTGGGGGGAAGCAGAGATTGAGAGGAGGGGGCTCTGGCCGAGGGGGACAGTCGGAATGATTCCCAGGCACCACACACATTGCTGTGGAGATTTCACATGATCTTCCTAATTCCACGTTTTATATTTTATGATTTCTTGCCAGCATCTCAGTGTGTTTCTGTTTAGATAGACTAAGCTCCTTGAAATTAATTAACCTGTGGTCAGCAACCAAAAAAAAAAAAAAGGGAAGGGGAAAAAAAAAAAAAGTAATACTGGTTAAGCTATATTCCTTTACAACGTTTGGTCACAGTTAGTTACAGCATTTTCCAGCTGTGAAGATGATGTACACTATTTACTGTAATTGAATTGCTGTTATAACACCTTTCAAGAGGAAAAGTGATACATGACAAAAGTTGAGCCGGCGCAGGGGTTCCCCTTTTTTATTCCACCCCTCGCTTATCTGGAAGAAAAACTTCTCTGCAGTGTGCCGTCGCCCCCCCCCCCCCGGGGGCTGGGTGAGGGCTCAGCCTCCGCGCAGCACTGCGGAGCTCCTTGCGCACCCGCGCTCCTCCCCAAACCCGCAGGCACCGGCGCAGCGTCCCCGAGCGCACTCCGCGCATCCCGCCGGGAATTCCCCGGGGAAAAGGGGCAGCGAACTCAGCCCCAGCGCTGCTGGGTCCCATCGCAGCATCAGCCCCAACCTGCCGCGGCGAGGAGGGGGGAGAGGGTGATCATTTATCGCTTGAAAGGGCTGAAAACCATGTTTGGGAAGGCAATTGGATTTATTTCCTTCCAACTCTTAATAGGTTCTCCTGAGCATCAGAGAGATTATTTTATAAAGCAAAGGCAAAGCAGGCTGTTCATTAGATCCCATTATTATTAAAAGGGGATGATCAGTTGGAAAAAAAAAATCTATCTAATTTGGAGGAAAAAAACCCACACATTTGAAATCATTTCTGTAACTTTTGCTACCTTTGGCGTTTTTGGCAAGAGAACAAATAAAAAGCCGGAGGAGTTAGAAGTGTTTTTTCCCTTCTCAGTGCCACATAACAGCCTTTCCTCCTTCAACTTCAAAGAGGACTGAAAGGACAAACATTCTGATACAGCTAATAATACACGGAGAGGAAGAATTTGCATTCCTTAGCAAATAGAAGCGCTCATTAATCGAATCATGTATTTGGCTAAGAACATCTTGCCGGTACCGCTGGGAGATAGAAAGTGTTTATGTGGGGAGGGGGTTGAGGAAGAGTTTTGATTGACGTGGCAGGAGTCACATCTTCCCCTTTCCCCCTAGTCATAGATTTTAGGTCAACGATTACTATTAAAAAAGAAAAGTGAAGTAATAATCATAAAGGAACAGATGGGGACAGAGTGCCCTGCGACTTCTGAAAGGCACAGCAAGGACTCGCTGCCTCGAAATTCATCAAGATGATGCTAATTGCACTCTTAGGCCGTGGCGCAGCTCGCAGCCTCCCGCACTGCCAGAGCTCCCTCCCCGCAGCCGCTGCCTCCTCATCCTCCACGCTCCTTCTTGCACCCCGGTTCCCTCCCACTCGGAGCCCCGGAGGAGTTCCACCGAATGCGCTCACCCTCGGGATGGGGCTCCTGGCCGCGCGGAGAGGCGCGGAGGGGCGGAAGGACAGAGATGCTCTCTCCCCGCCACCTCCCGCGCAGTTCAGCGCTGTTTTTTACTGCTGTAAACTCTGTTCTGGACTATGCAGCCAGCACAGCTCTGACACACAGCCCTGCCCTGCCGGGGGATGCCTTGACAGAGTGCCAGGGGTGGGTTTGGGGGGCAGTGTGCTGTCACAGCATCTCTTGGGGACCATCACTAGGAGCTCTTTCTCCTTCCAGATAAATCTTCCTTAGGCTGAGGTGATGCTACCTAATAAATGTGGTGGGAAATGGTGAACAACAGGAAAGTCACTTTCTGACTAAAACTTTGCTCATTTGACTGATAATTCCAGTGATTATCTAAAGCTGATTTTGCCCTCCTAGGAACCCTAATTCTGTTTGCATTTCCCCTTCTGTATATCTGGACATACTTCCTTGCAACCAAGCCTTCTCCAAGAGGGAGTCAATCATCTTGACATGGGCCCCAGGCAAGTTTATTGACACCCAGGTAGGTGTTTCTTTCCTGTTTCTTTCAGGTTTTCAGCACAATAATTGATACAAAATAATAATAATTAAAAAAATCCGAGATAAATTAATAAACAATTTTTTTTAAGGTGTTTATGTGAGAATCTCTCCTGCCTTATGCCTGCTTTTACTGATTCACATCTTGCTGCAAAGAAAGAACACAGAAGTGTGTGGCCAGCATGGACTGAGTAGGTGTGTTTGTGAGGAGACTGGATCAGAATTGCAGCTAGACATAGACACGGGGACAATAACCTGATCTCCTAGAGTTTTTTAGCATCTAGTTTTGGAAGTGTCATAACTAACAGCATTTTAAAGGTGAGCAAGATATCGTGCACTGTTCTTTTGTAGGACTTGGTGAGTTTATTATCACTTCAGTTTTCAACATCAGGTTTGGGTATCTAACTTTCTAGAAGCTAACCCTTAATTCAGCTGCAAGGCTGAGTCACAGAGCATGGATGCAACCTTCTACATCCAACAGTTAGTTCCTTTATGGCTTTCACTCTTCCAGGCTTATTGAAAGAAGTTGTGTTTGCTTGGAATGTTCTTCAGTTCTCCCTAGATCTGGAAGCAGCTTTTTATACCTATATGTGAGCACAGTTGTATTACTCAAACACAGCAGAAGAGAATTTGCCCATGACTTTATTGGGACCAAATTACATCAGAGATGCACTTGAATGTTCACGAGAGGATGGAGAACATCCCATATGGTTCTCTGGGATGCTTTGTGTAAGGCAAAGGCAGAAACATGCTTGGGCTTCAAAGAACTCCTGTATTTCATTAGCATAATGGGTAGAAATGGTCACTCAGGGGCTTGCTGTTGGTTTAGACCCAGCAGTCACTGGTCTACTATCCTTCTGGCTCAGTTTGGGATTAAGAAGTCAGAAGCTGCTGGGTCACTCAGCCAGCGAGCCCCTGGCTCTGTGCATGCTGATGTCTGCCTTGCCTCTTTGTTCTGCCTCAGTGGTCCCCAGCCCATGCTGGCTCTGGGATAATAATATCAAGCAAGGAATGCACTGTCTTGATATTTTTATCTCCCCTCTCCCCATCCTTTTCAACTCCTATGGCTGTGAGCAGCCTCAGAGGGTCCAGAAGGTTAACAAATTGGGAATTTCAACCCCCTTTGTTTCAGCCTTCCCCCTGAAACACTCCTGTCAGCTTTGCTCCCAGGGCCATGAACCCAGAAATCCTTCCCCAGTTGACAGCCCCAAGACCCCCAAGCTTGCAGGGCCCTGAGCTGTGGAGCAAGCCCCAGCAGGGGAGTGCCCCAGGGTGAGAAGCACAGATCTTGAGGGATGAAACCAAATGTTTCAGATGCAATGAATTGGACATCTGTTTCATCAGGGAAAGGGGGAAAAAAAGGATTCATCAGCTCTAATGAGAGATGCTAAGCTATTTGGGGATGTTGATAGGCTGCCTCCTGCTCCTCACAGCTGGAACACAAACACTACCTAATCTATTGGCCCTTAGGAAGGATGATTTTTTTTTCCCCCTGGCTAATACTTTTTTCTTCACACCAGAACACTGGAGTATCAGTAGCATGCACTTGATGCTTTTCAGTGCACTCTTCAGTACTTTTGGGTCATTGCCAGGCTTCCATTTACCTGCAGGTTCCCTTATCTCAAGGCTGTGGCTCCATTCCATGCTGGATTTCTTAAATACAGTGATGTCCTTCTGGGCAAGCTATTGTTTATTTTTTTTTTTGGTACAGCAGCTCTACCAGTGTGAAAAGTCTGGTTTGTTTCTCTGTTAAGGTGATCAGAGGATCTGCTTTTACCTCCAGAGTGTCCTGTAGGCTTCACCTCCTCCAAAGGCTTCCTGTGCTCCACCAGGCATGTTAGATTTGTTCCTTGTCACCTTGAGAACATCTCCCTCTCACCCACTAGCTGCAGTTGCTGGCACTCCCATGTGCTCTTTGCTTTATCAGGAGATGTTATCCCTTGGTTCAGGGCATTTTTATGAGCAGTTTTGTGTGGACTTTACGAGGTTTTACAGTAAGTGCTTGGACCTCCTCACATTTTCCCCTTTGGTTACAGGTTGGTTTTGGGCACAGATTCAGTTCTTGCCAGAACTCTTCAGGTCTTGGTGCAAGCTTATTGTTTTTTTCCCCTGAAAATACCAATTAATTTCTGGAGTCTTATTTGGAAAGGATTTTTTCTCCAGCTCTATTTCTTTTTCTTTTTTAAGCCCTCCTTTCATTAAGTTGTGCTGATGCCACAGAAAATTGTCAGCTGTCCATTCCTTCCCTAGACAGAGACTATATCTGCATGTACATGTATGGATAGATGTATGGATAATCACAGCAAGGGGAGGGAAGGCTCAGGGCTTGCTATGGAAAGAGACTATTCATCTGTGACAGAAATGGTACTAGGGGAGGTGAGAGCCTTCTCCTGCCCAAAATAAACCTTTATAAGGGTCCTAGTTTGAGTCCAAACAAGGTATTTTATGTCATACTCAGGTCCTGAAACTTTGACACCAAACTTGGGCCTTAGTGTCTCTCACATAAAGCCCAAGACCCAAGCAAGGCAGGTGAGTAATTAAGCTAATTAACAGCTAATTAACAGCCAGGACATATAAGGAGAGGTTTGGGTCTCCATCATCCTTGAAGGTTAAGCACCTGAGCTTTGTGAGGCTCAGCAGCTCAGCTCTGCTGCTACAGAACTCATCTGTTGTGCCTTCCATCTCCATCCAAGAGTTCCAGGATCCAGCCTCTGAGTCTGATTCCCATCTGCTGGTGAGTCCTTCTGCTACAGCATCAGTGGGGATGGTGATGGAATTGCCATCAAGGGAGGTTTGGGTGTGCTATTGGTTTTGTGTAGATATATATCTCTACACGTCATTTCCTTGTTACTATTTTCATTACAATAGTTTAAACTTCATTTCCAATCCCCAAGCCTCTCTCTGTTAATTTTCCCCTTTCCTCCCTGTAATGGGGGAACAGGGGATAACAGAGAATATCTGTCACTGAGTTTCCAGTGAGGATGGGGCTGAAGCAGCTACCCTGTCTTCATCTGTGTGTCCTACAAGACCTAGGAGATGTGTTATTAACTTTAAGACTGAAGTTTTGTCTGATGAATTCCTCACCTGTCAAATGTTGGTGGCACTCTGGCTGCTTTTACACCATGGGAAGGATTCTCTAGGTGTGTTTTTAGTAGCTTGTCTTGGGCACAGAGCTAGATGGAAAAGGTGAAATGAATTTCTTTCCATAAGGTAGAGTCTTTCAATCCCTTTTTGCTTTCTTTTTCCTAGCCCTTGCCATTTCTATCCCTGACTGCAGACTTGCCAGCTGCTGCTAGCTCTCCTGGTCACCTGGAGGTTACCTCATGGACCACAAGGTCTGTCCTGGCCAAAGGCTGCAAAGCTGCTTGCAGGAAGGTGAAGGAGTAGAGCAAAGCTCTNAGGTGTGTTTTTAGTAGCTTGTCTTGGGCACAGAGCTAGATGGAAAAGGTGAAATGAATTTCTTTCCATAAGGTAGAGTCTTTCAATCCCTTTTTGCTTTCTTTTTCCTAGCCCTTGCCATTTCTGTCCCTGACTGCAGACTTGCCAGCTGCTGCTAGCTCTCCTGGTCACCTGGAGGTTACCTCATGGACCACAAGGTCTGTCCTGGCCAAAGGCTGCAAAGCTGCTTGCAGGAAGGTGAAGGAGTAGAGCAAAGCTCTCTGAGGGGCAGGAGGCACAATGCTCACACACTCAGGGATGTAGTTTGATTTANGAGTCCTTCTGCTACAGCATCAGTGGGGATGGTGATGGAATTGCCATCAAGGGAGGTTTGGGTGTGCTATTGGTTTTGTGTAGATATATATCTCTACACGTCATTTCCTTGTTACTATTTTCATTACAATAGTTTAAACTTCATTTCCAATCCCCAAGCCTCTCTCTGTTAATTTTCCCCTTTCCTCCCTGTAATGGGGGAACAGGAGATAACAGAGAATATCTGTCACTGAGTTTCCAGTGAGGATGGGGCTGAAGCAGCTACCCTGTCTTCATCTGTGTGTCCTACAAGACCTAGGAGATGTGTTATTAACTTTAAGACTGAAGTTTTGTCTGATGAATTCCTCACCTGTCAAATGTTGGTGGCACTCTGGCTGCTTTTACACCATGGGAAGGATTCTCTGGGTGTGTTTTTAGTAGCTTGTCTTGGGCACAGAGCTAGATGGAAAAGGTGAAATAAATTTCTTTCCATAAGGTAGAGTTTTTCAATCCCTTTTGCTTTTTTTTTCCTAGCCCTTGCCATTTCTATCCCTGACTGCAGACTTGCCAGCTGCTGCTAGCTCTCCTGGTCACCTGGAGGTTACCTCATGGACCACAAGGTCTGTCCTGGCCAAAGGCTGCAAAGCTGCTTGCAGGAAGGTGAAGGAGTAGAGCAAAGCTCTCTGAGGGGCAGGAGGCACAATGCTCACACACACTCAGGGATGTAGTTTGATTTTTTTTTTTTTTGCTCTGCCTGTCAGTCTCAATTTCAACTTTCTCTTCAATTTTCCTTTGCCCCAGGAAACATCACCAGAGTGTGGATTGGAGACCACCAGCCTGCACAGTGTCAGATGAGTTGCCTTAGATATGAAAACATCAACCTGTCCCTGTGTCTTCCTTATCTTCCAGCATGTCTGTATTTTCTTTAGGCTTGTTTGATTGCTTCTGGTATATTTGTGTTGCTCTGGACCCTTCAATGCTGGTAAGAAATCATCATGCCTGCCTCTTAACTCAATCTTGACTGTGTCTCCTCCTTGCCTGGGTGCATACACACAGAGATGCCTGTTAATACACACAGAAAAGAGAGGTTTCTGTGCCTTTCTGGAAATCACAGCTGGCCAAAGGGAGATGACTCTTTCCTTGACAGCATTTAGAAGTATTCCATGCCCCCTCTCTGTGTTCTGCAGAAGCAGCCCTCAGAGGAAAGCTGCCACTCTGCCTTCTGCCTCCCAGGGATTTCTCCTTCCCTTCCCAGCTCAGCAGTGAAGTTTTCAGCTAAGCATAGTGAATGCAGAGAGGCAAGTGGTAGGATCCTTGCCAATCTCAGAAGGGTTTTGTGTTGCTGAGGGTTCAGAGCTGCAAGGAGTCACCCAGAAGAAATACATCCTCGGTCTTCTGGAAGTGATCGACGCAGGGGGAAAATGATAGAGGCTCCAGTGAACTTGCTGCTAGCAAGACAGCTAAAGTGCTGTTCAGATGTAATCCAATCAAAAAGACACTCCTCTGAACAAGCTGGGTGGCAAAGCAGCCTCAGCTGATGATCAGCCAAGGCACAGTGCTGCCAATGTTCAGTGAGGAGAGGTAAAGATGAAACCCAAGGCCTGGCCTCTTCCCAGCTTGGGGAGAAGGGTCAAGATGTTGCCTGACGTGTGATTAGCAGTAGGCACTGCTGACAAGAAGAAGGGGAGGGAGATGATGAGCAAGAGCTTGTGGTGAGCCTGGGGTAGACAAAAGAGGAGGTAGGGAAGAAAGCCTTCTATTTCCCAGAGCAAAAAAATGGGTAAGGAGAGCTGGCTTTGCAGCACCAAGCAGGATTGCTTCACCCATGGCCATGAACAGTGCCATTACAGAGCTGGCAGTGCAGCTCTTCTCTGGGGAATCCATGCTTTGTTTGCTAGGGAGGGAAGGGGGATGCAATCTCCTTAGTCCTACCAGTAAATCAATCCCCCAAAAATAAATAGAAAAGAGTTGGGGTTTTTTTGTTTGTTTTCTTGGCTGGGTGGTTTTTTTTTCCTTGTTAAATGGTGTCCATCCAGGTCACTCTAAGTGCTCCTTGAAGCCAAAAGTGTTTACAGGATCAATTTCCAACAGTGAAGTCAAGGGAATATCAGCATCACCTTAGAGTTGTTGCATTCCTTGCACCCAGTGTCCACTTTGAATTAAATGACAACTTTGGAGAGAGATTTTTTCTGCTACATTTAACCTCTTTGTAATGATCTTGACTTCAAGTTTGCACCTCAGGAATATTTCTTAAGGAAGAGGAACTCTTGGCCACCCTTAGGCCTATCATGCAGGGAGGAAAAAAGGCAGTGGTGCAAGATGTGGCTAAACAGATGATCTGAGCTGGCATTGTTGGGAAAAGGGAGCTGAGATACAGCAAGAATGATATAGAGAAGAAAAGAAAGCATATGGGCATCTGGGAAGTGAGGTTTAAGCAGTCTGACCTTGCTGTAGGATGGAGGAAAAAAAAAGGAGTGTAAAGGATGTCTGCAAGATAGGCAGAGGATGCTGAGAAGAATGATTTGTCACTTGGTTTTTAGGATGGGTGACAGATGGGAGGCTGTGGTGAGGAAGGACATGCAGAAAGGGGCACCCAGCAGCCCAGGCTGCACCTCAGAAGGGTGATGGAGGGAAGGTGACAGGAGGGGCAGGCTGGGGGGAGGCAGGGATGGCTGCCAGCCTGCGTGGTGATGGGGTGGCATTGTCAGGGAGGATGTTGTCAGGGCTGGCAGATGCCAGGAGTAGGAGATGGGGGATATGGGAGAAGAGAGAGCTTTCAGCTCCCCACTGCTGCCATGGGAGGAGTGAGTTCAGTTTTGAGCTCTCGCTGTTATTCCTCAAAATCTTAGGGCCATCTGGACACAGTCCTGTCCCTCATGCAAGCTGTCAGTGGCACTGAGGGATTGCTCTGGCAGCCAGGACTTGCTGGCACATCCAAGAAGCTCCATGCTCCTGGCCAGGAGGGCAGATGGCACAGGATCCACTCGAGTGCCTTTGTACCACCTGGTGCCCCTCTTCAGGGGAGTCCTGCAGAGCTAGGTGAGCCTGGGATGGGCGCTGGGATGGGCGCTGGAGAGCGGGC
>VWZO01001418.1:458875-511890 GCA_013396975.1 Bucco capensis | reverse complement strand
AAAAAAAGAAGGAGAAAACCCACCCCAGCCCACAACATTCCTGCCCTGCAAATGGTTTAACAAGCTCTGTGATGAATTAATTTGCGCGAGGAGGTCTGATTCCCGGCGGCTGTTCCCCGCAGCGGGGCTGCTGGTCCCTTCCCGGGCAGCCCGGGGGCAGGGGCGGTGGTCCTGGGCTGTCGTTCCCCCCCCACCACCACCCCCGGTTCATCCCCGCTGTGCTTCCTCTGGGGTAGCTTTAATTAAGGTACTATCCTACACCTTCCCTCCCCGCTTTCCTTGCGTGCAGCCACACTTTACGAAGGGAAAGAACATTTTTTTTTTTGTTGGTGTTTCAATTGCTGTTTTTTAAAAAAATAACCATTATTTTGATTTTTTTTCGCTCCTTTCTTCTTGCAGAGGAGCAAGTCTACTCTCTATGCCTGCGAGAGGTTTTTGTTGTTGTTGTTCTCTGTCCTGTCTGTGCACTCCTTTGCTCTCTGAAGGCTACACTCCTGTCTTGGCAGGAGCTCCCAACCCCCCAGCTCCGAGGCTGCGGGCTTGGCCGCGGGGCAGGGAGGCTCTCCCGGCCCCGGGAGGTGCCTGCCCCAGGCAGGTACCCCGGGCGCAGCCTGGCACCCGGAGATGTTTACCCATGACTCAGGGCCAGGCGAGGGATGCAGAGGCTTAGTAAGGTGAGGGAGATGGCAAAGGAGGTGCCAGGTAATGGATCGGCTCCAGTCCCGCGGGGCAAAGGCGTATTGACAGATCACGTTAATCAGTAATGGTGGTTTTTTTCTTTTTTATTTAGTTTTTTTTTTTCTTTTTTAGTGGGTGCTGGTGACAAATCGCTCCAGTCACCGGGCTCGTAACCCCTTCGCGCCCGGGGCCCCTCTACTTGCGCACCGTCTATGCACCCGTGTGAGCTGGCCCCGCTCATCCCTTGGGAAGCTTCCCGAGGGAGGCCAGTTGGATAGCCCAGATGTTTCCCAGGGCATTTCTGCTTTCCAGCTTATCGTTCCTTGGGGCAAATCCTGTCACTGAGAACCACCTGTGCTGGGACCTCTTTAGGTGGCCAGGAAAAGCGCGTTTAGGGTCTAAACTCCTCTTTTTTTGGAGAAGGGGATGGCGAGTGCTTTTACTTCCCCAGCAAGGACTTCCCTACCATTACCTGTTGTGTTCGCAAAGTAAATTTCACTTGCAAACACGATTCCTAGGCTCTGCGCGAATGAAGGAGATATGTTTTTAGGGCTTGTTAGTGCCGGGTCATATTGACTGATTCCTGAATAGTTGCCATTGTCCCGCGCTCGCAAAAGCAAGCCGAGCAAACAGTGCCCGAGAAAGCCTTGTGGTTTTCCTACACATGCCGCCGGCAGCCTGGCACCCCACCCTGCCGCTGGCTGCCAGCCTCTCCCTCCCCTGCCCTTCCTAATCGCTTCCTTGAATTTTTTTCCTTCTTTTTTTTTCTTTTTTAGAAAGAAAAAGACAAATCCCAGGAAGGTGGAGAGGGAGAACGAATCCAACAACAAGTGGGCTGCAAGCGCCCCTTTCCATAAACAAGAGAGATGGAGCACCATCGGCTATTCCCATCGCTTTTCCCGTTGTATGTGTGTGTGGGTTTGTTTCTACTTTCTTAGGAAGGGGATAAAACATCCTTCTGGTGGGCTGAGGAGCTGGAGCTGGGTGGCAAGGAGCGGGCAGGCTCCCTGGTGGCAGCGCCGGACCCGCAGCAGCCAAGCTCCTGCTCCATCCATCCCCCTCCCTGCCTCTCCCCGAGGAGCTCTGGGAGGAAAACAACAACGTTTGTTCATTCCAAGCCTCGGCAAACAGCTAAACTAGTTTACACAGTCGGTTTTGACGAAGGAATAAATTGTTTTCTTTAAGTGCGCCGTCCTGAGCAAGCAGACACTTTAACTAGTTTTCCTATGAGACAGCTTTTTACTAGATTGCTCTTTCATTGCGTGGCTATCGAAAGGAGATAATGACCAAAGAGGTGGAACCTTAATCTGCCTTTTAGTTGAGTTTAAAGAGTCTCGAGGTAGTTTAAAGGTAGCTTTGGTCATGTTTGCTGGCCAGCTGCGATGTTTGCACTACCACGTTATGATGGGGAGAGTAATGTGTTTGATAGATAAGGGAAAGAGGCTAGCCAAAAAAGCAAGGTCAGGTGTGATAAGGCTTGACACTTTTACTCATTTTTCACACACATAAAAGGAAACTTTTAAAATATTAAGAAAAAAAACAACCCGACTCTCCATGTTAACATCTATCATAAAAAACCTACATTAACAAATCTTACTTCTTATTTAATTAGCCCCAAACCTTATCATCGTTTGGAGCATGTCATGCCATAAAAATGAGGGGGGGGGGGAAAAGAAAGTTCTTCTGTTTTGTTAGCAACTAGGTATGCTCTCAAAACCCCACACTATTCATGGGATAACCACACAATTCCCTTTTTTCTTTGTCATGTTTTATCTTCACTTTGAAAGCAGTGAATAAAATAAGTTATAAGCTGAAGATAAGAGTCCCTAAGTGTAATCAAGAGTGAAGGGAGTTCATGGTGGTTTAATAGAGGACAGAAATCCTGGAGAAAAGGGGGGGAAAAAAAGTCACTCTGGAGTTAAAAATCTGTGTGAAATAAAACCACCAGGTACTGATGAAGAAATCTAAAGTGAAATGTAACCAAACAATCAATGGCCAAAACCCTCATTAACTTAAATAAGGCCTGCTGTGACTTGAATAGGAATTTAGAAATCCTGGTGTCCAGGAGCACAGATACATGTTATTGATCTTACATTCTAGAAAAATGAATTGATTTTTTGCTATAGACCCAAGAATTCTAACCCAGAACTGATTGCATTTTTCTTTTGAGAAACATTTCTGCCATCTTCGGTTGAAAGCTAAGCTACAGATTGAAGATCAGCCTCTCATCAACACACACCTTCCACAAGCAAATGATTTCTGGCCCCATTTCAACAAAGGGATAGAGAGATCATATTTGCAGAGCCATCTAAAAGCAATTTTCAAAGGCAACTCAGGCTAGGTGCACAAAGGCACTAGCACACCTATGTCCAAAATGTGGCTTCTCAAAATGCCTGTGCAGCTGCTGGGCGAAATAAAGCCAGGGTCTGTAAGCACTGCACTGCTTTTTCCTCCTTGAAGCCTGGCAAGTGCCTAGAATTTGCCTCTGGGCAGGTCTAGGGTTCTCTGTCCCTTGGCAGAGCTGAACAGCTTGGTGTTCTCTGCTTTTTCTCTGATCCTCTCACAAATGAGGTGTCTCTGCTTGCCCAAGGCATCTCATCAAGAGGGAGCTCTCAGAGCTTTCAAAGAGAAAACAAACTGGGTGAAGAAAGTGGACTGACTTGCTGGAAGGTGTGCTTTTCATGCCCTTTTACCAAGCCCTCAAGGGCTTAGACTAGCTCCAGAGGGATGATGATCTGTGCTCAAGATCCTCGTCCATCTGAGAGGACATAAAGCCCTGCTCCATCTCTACTGGGAGATGAAGGAGAGATATGGGCCACATTTTCATCAGTTCCTCCTGAAATCATGCCACTGTGCAGGAAAGTTGGACCAGAGAGAATGTTGGAAGCATGAGCATGGCTCTGTGTCTCAGTGCTTGGAGCAAGCCCTGGGCAAGCAGAGGAGGAGATGTGGCTCTGGGGTGAACTTGGTAAATTTGGGATCTCTTGTGGTGTCAGGCACTTCAAACATCCCTAACCCAAACTCCAGCCACAGAACTCACAGAATCACAGAATCACCAAGGCTGGAAAAGACCTCCAGGATCATCAAGTCCAGCCTATCAAGTCCCCACCTCCTGATGTTCTTCCAGCTCTACCAAGGCTGGAACTGAATGTTTAATTCCCACTCCATGCTGGGCACCAGGACAGATCCTGGTGGATGGATTGGAAGTTCACCTGGAGGTGCCTGATCTTGGCATAGAGCTTTCCTGCAGAGCTCAGCCCAGTGCTAGGTGGAGAAATCCCTGAGCAAACATGAACTCCCATGCCATGCTTGGTACCATCAGGCCAGCAAGCAGCTCCTAATCAGCTGGAGCTCAAATACCAGAGCAAGCCACTCACACAGACAAGCACAGCACACACTTGGAAGCACAGATGAGATTTAGGTTGCCTAAACCCCTACAAGATGCTGGGAAAATCAGTCTGACACAGCTGAGCCACTCAGGCATTTTTGATACTACTACTTGGAAGCTCGTGCTGAGCTGATGCCACAGGAAGGATCATCACCATTGCATGGGACAGGTTTGCATCTCATGCTTTTGTGCTCCTGAGTCCCAGGATCCTGATGGGAGCAAACATCCCTTAGAGTCATGGGCAGGCAACTGGGGCTCCAGCTGGATTACATTTTCTATGAAAGGACAAAGAAACTGAAGTTTTTCAGGGATGATTTTCCTCCTATAGAGGCCACGTTGTACACTTTTTTTTTTTATGTGTGTGTGTGGTCTCATTTTAATAATCTATATCAGTGTTGTTTTTTTTAGCTGATTTTAATGTCAACTGGGGATTAATGTGCATTAATTAAATTGACAGTATTTTCTTTAATGAGCACAAAAGGATTTCATGTTAATACTGATGAGCCTAATAGGGATTCTCTCTACTTATCTGCATTTTTTTTTTCAACATCCTGAAATATTTTTATTAGGAAACAAATTAATTTAGTTACTATCACAGGGTAAAAACAAAAGCTATCAGGTAACTGCTGCCTGGCTCTGGCATTAGCAAGATGATGCTGATGCTGTAAGAGATGCACTAACTGTTCATTTAAAACTTACTTTATGCCTTTTGAATTTCTTGGTTGGGATTGACTGACTCTTCCCTGGATTGAAAAGCACTGTTAAAGGAGTGTAGCCTTAAAAAAAGAGATGCTGGAAGTGAAACCTGGGCTGAGCTCCACACTCTTTTCCATGGAGAGAGCTGCTACCAAGTAGCAATCAAAATGATTCCTAACAGGTATTAATATCCAAGCCTTTTCCAGCTGTCCAAGCTGACAATGCAAATTGCTTTCTAACTTGTGGAAAACCCCTAGAATATGATAACAATCATCCATACCAAATGAAAGAAATACATTTATCTGTATGCAGGACTCTCTCTGTGTCAATATATTTTTATCCATTCCCAGCTGTTCCAGGCTTGAAAGACACTTGACTTGCTGAGCAAGCATTTAATAGAAAGCCCATGGAAATGTTAATTAATGGTATTTGGGACTAAATGCTCACTTTGATGCTCAAATGTGCAGATTTAAAATGCATTTGGCATTTTTTTGTTGTTGCCCTTGTTACCATCTGCAAGTTCCTACCCCAGAGCCCATTCTCCCATCAGGTTGCTGAAATCATTGGAGAGTGTTCCAGCATATGCCAGGAATGAACACTAGGGCTGCCTTCTGATCCCACTACACCTGTTTGGAACATCCTGCCTTTCAAGTGCCTGATTTTGGTCAGCTGCTTGCCTCATTCCTCATGGTTCAGGTGGCTAGCCCAACCCAAAGCACTCAGGAAGAGCTAAGGTTCCTCAGAGAACTTCAGCAGCTGGCACCTTGGAATTAAATCAGGGAGTCATTAAGGTTGGAAGAGAGCTCTAAGCTCATCTACACCCAGCACTCCCATGCCACTAAGCCATGGCCCTGAGAGCTTCTCAGTGTTTCCTCAGCCCTTCCAGGGATGGTGACTCCAGCACCTCCCTGGGCCAAGACTGAACAACCTTAAATTGGTTGTTAAATTCAGGATAAAAAACAACCCAACCTGCTGAGCAGGTATAAAATAATCTGGGAGAGCCCCCAGAAAGTGGAGATGAAAGAAACTTGGCAGTGGCTGTAAGCTCCACTGGGAGAATGGAGAGCTAAAGCTTTCTTTGCTCACCCTGAGCATGGAGAGGATCTCTGGGAATCTTCCTGAAGGTAAGGCTTTTTCCCTTAAATATGAGGAAACTCAGGCAAGAAAGTGGTCAATGTATTTTGTAGAGCTGATAGTAGACTAAATGGTATCAATCTTTGAATATATATATATGATTTAAAGAGGAAAAAAATGGCTTATGTTTTCAAGGCTTGAATTTGAGAGTGTTTTTTAACCGTATTAGTGATGTGATTACAGAACTACTTTTCATTTCTATTTGTCCTCAATGAGAACAATTTTCCATGTAAATAAAACCACAAGGATAACTGAAACCTAATTCAAGAGAATTCCTTTGGCTGAAATAGTGCAAAAATGAATTATTTCCTCCAAGAGCCTGGAAAACCAATTTTTTTAGGTTAAGAAAAGCAAAATTTAAGTTACAGTTGTCTCCTTTGTAAAGAGGAAAAAATCCAACCCTATAAGAAATCTATTTTATCAACTTGCTATATATGTGGATGTGTATAGCTAAGATATTTAGGCATTTATTTCTTTGCACTCTTTATGTTTAATTCAGGTTTTCAGTTGGATGTTTATATGAGGTTTTAATAACGTTTCACCTTGTGTCTTTCTGGACAAATTAACCTTTTCCCCTAGTAACTACAATCTACCTAATGATATTACAGCATCAATTAATTACAGATCTAAGCAGATGACCTAGAATTGATAGAAAAGAATGGCATAAATGAGTGTTAATTTTGACAACCTGGTTGGCCATCTTCTACCATGTGGTAGAAGCTAAGAACAGGGCCATGGCTTGGCTCTCAACACCATGCTGATTGGAGCATTCACAAGGGCTAGGAGAGGCTGGGATGTCTTCCAGGGAAATATCTCTGTTCTTCTGGTGAGAAGTTGGGGAGAGACATCTATTTCTCAGGATAGCTGGATCCTAGAATCCTAGACTGGTTTGGGTTGGAAGGGAGCTCTGGAGCTCATCTAGTCCAACCCCCCTGCAGTGGCCAGGGACATCCCCAACTAGAGCAGCTTGCCCAGAGCCCTGGCAAGCCTCACCTGCAATGCCTCCAGGGATGGGAACTCAACCACCTCCCTGGGCAACCTGGGCCAGTGTTCCACCACCCTTGTGGGGAGCAACTTCTTTCTAATGTCCACTTTAAATCTACTCATCTCCAGTTTAAACCCATTGCCCCTTGTCCTTTCCCTGCAGGCCTTTGCAAACAGGCCCTCTGCAGCCTGCTTGGAAGTTCCCTTTAGGTACTGGGTGAGACTCTTTTTGGGGCTGGTTCCTGAGCTTCCCACTGGCTATATCCCACAGCCAAGGAAAGAGAATCCACTCTTGGAATGTTCTTCCACTCCAAAGCAGTATTTCTTTGCTCATTAATTGCTGTTGACCGTGCAGGTTGCTGCTCTTTGAATACTCAATGGTTTGTGCTGGCATCTGACTGCTCTTCAGTCTATTCTTTTCTGCTCTGCCTGGCAGCTTCTGCCTCTTCCACCTTGGTCCTTGTAGTAGAACTAAATGTCTAACTTTGCCTAAGGAATTTGAAATGTAACTTGACAAATTGGCCAACAAATTATCCAAGGGATCAGTTGTGGTTTTGACCTATCCCAGACTAGCTAACAACTGCACTTGGAAGGTAATAACTCACCAGATGTAGTCATGAGGAACTCTTTCTTAGGTCTGCTCTCTGGACACTTTCACTATGTGACAGCTACATCACAAAGTGACCAAAGACTGTCTTCCTTGATTTATTCTTCTAATGGTTTTCCTAGATATTCCTCCCACTTAACAAACTCAGTATATAAACTGCAACCTTGTCTTCATCTCGAGACTGACTCTGAATCCTCTCTCCTAGAGACAAGGTGAAACCTTCTGAGCAAAAGGAGAACTTCAGTCTTCCAACTCTCTTTCCTTGATGAACTGGGAGATTCATTAATCCTACAGTTTGAAGGTAAAGCTTTCCATATTCTATTTTCACCAGCAGTAGACTCTTTTTTTGGCAGACTCCTTGTCTCCCCAGGAGCACCTGGGGCAGCTTGAGAACTGCAGGACTTGCAAGAGAGTAAACCCCACAAAGCTCTGCTCTGACTCTAGATGTAACACTGCTTTTCATCACTGGTTTGGCACATGATGACTAGAGATGGCTTCATCTGTAGCTTTGAATCTCTGGACACATCTGTCAGGGGGGATATCTTTTTAAGGTTGCTGCCTTGGTTAGAAGAAGACAATAACCTTTCTTTG
Source organism: Bucco capensis (assembly GCA_013396975.1). Taxonomy (NCBI): domain Eukaryota; kingdom Metazoa; phylum Chordata; class Aves; order Piciformes; family Bucconidae; genus Bucco; species Bucco capensis. The sequence goes on along the minus strand of VWZO01001418.1, from coordinate 503,812 downwards.
TGCAGGAATTGTGCTAAGTATTGGCAGAAATGGAGGCTGTAGGCAGAAAAGACTATCCATTAAGATTTAGGGGATGCTGTTCCAAGCACATAGGTCTATGCCTGGCTCACAGGCATGTGGAAACACCTGCATAAGAAAATCAAGGCATCAGTGTCCAGCCTAGATCATGACCTTATAAAAGCAGCTCCTTGTGCAGGAGTCATCTTTACCATTTCCTTTCCTCTAACCACCTCCTTTCATTGCCAACTTAATGAGTGCTTTCAAGTCATGACAAAAAAGGAGAGGATCTGGGGAAACCTCCTTGTCAGGGGAAAAAAGCAATACCTTGAATTAATGGTGTCAGACATTTGAGCCTTTGCAGGCAAAGCTGTGCTTTCAGGATATGAGACTAATAACATGCATTGCACTACTGAAACACTGTAAAATAAAGGAGAAAAGGCCATAAACACAGCCCTTAGAACTGCAAAGAGATGCTTGCTTTTGGGCTGCAGGAGTCTCTGCTTCTCTCTAGAGTAGAGGAAGCAGCATTGAGTTGAACTTGGGTGCTGCCTACAGCAAGATTTGAGCAATTTGGGTGATCATTTTAGAAGCCCCTGCCATTTCTTGGGCCTCTTCTCATTCACTTTCCACTGTGTTATTTTTCTGTATGTTGTTAAACTCTAGAACAATAGGATTTTTTCCCCCTTCCTCTTGCCTTGTCCATACATTGATTGATGTTACAGTGGGGAGCTGCATCACACACCCTTGTGTAAAACATGCTGAACACTAAAGAAGAACTGAATACCTACCACTTGAAGATTAATCTTCTCTCTGTTTGAGTAGCTGAGACTACAGGCTACTCACAGCTGGAAAAGAGCATTCCAGCTACAGGTTTGTGTCTTTAATCGCATATGAAAGCTGTTGTCAGGGTGTTGTGTTTTGGTTTTTTTTTGCTGTAGTATTTATTTATCACCACCACCAGAATAATTCATTGGTAATTCTACTCTACATTTCATCCCCAAACCTCAGAGTGCTTTATACAGGCATTAATTATCCCAACCAACTCATGCAAGATGTAAATGATGTACAGGGATAATTTAACAGCTACTCCAAGGAGATAACGGTGAGGTAGCTCTAGCAAGGTTGTAAATGACTTGTAGAAGCTGTCTGAACGAGTTAGTTGTAGCTTGGGAGGCACAATAGCCAACAGAAGTGGTAGTGTGGCATCAGCAGGCAGAGTAGAATCCTCTTTTGGCCAAGTCACAGGATCCAGTGATGAGGCTGGGCTGAGATTCACACTGTGGCAGGATCACACAGCCAGGCACTGAGGCTGAATGCCTACACAGAGGCAAATAGCTCTACTCTAACAATACAGGAGCAAAAAGAGGTGTTTCCTGCATCACTAAGCTCTTCCTGTGTTCCTCAGCTCCAAAGGGAAGGAACTGGAAACTTCTGTTTCTTATCTTGTATGGAAACTTTAATTGAGAAGCAGAGACCATCTTAGTCTTGAAGGAAATGCTACTATTCTCTAATCTTACTGAAGCTCTCTTTCTGCAGCATTCATGGCTTAAAAACATGCTTGCAAGGAAAAAGGGAGGATTTTTCCCCTTCTTTTCCCCAGTTTTAAAAGGTAATTGGCCATCACTACTTGCCTTTAGCTCCTCACCTCTAAACAGTTGCTGTCTCTGACATCAGTTATCTGTTGCCATGGGAAGGATGAAGTTTGTCTTTACTGAAGATGTTGTCAGTTAAAAACATCAGAGGGGGGAAAAAAAACAGCCAAAAAAACCCAGCCAAAAGCTATGAGCAGAGAATATCTAGATGTTTGTTATAATATAGAATAAATACACAAGCAATGGGAACTATTGCTTATATTCACATCAGCAAGTTCAGTCTCCAAACACCAGTGCTGGAGGTGAAGTCTAGGGATACATCTCACTATCTCAAGCAACTCCCATTTGCTTATTTCAGGAGGAATCACAGAATCATGAAGGTTGGAAGAGACCTCTAAGCTCATCCAGTCCAAGCATCCCTAGCACTCCCATGCCACTAAGCCATGGCCCTAAGGAGAGCAGCTCAATGTCTCTTCAACCCCTGCAGGGATGGTGACTCCAGCACCTCCCTGGGCCAAGCCTGAACAACCCTTGCAGGGCAGAAAGGAAGAGACAGGCTTTCATCAGCTAAGGCTGTGGCCCCAGCATCTCACTCAGATGCTGTGTGAATGCCTCTGTCCCCTGGGCTTTGAAGAGCTGTGGAGTGGTAACCTGCTCACACACGTGGGTGTGCTAGCAAAAGGTTTGTCAACAGGATTCAGGGTCAATACATATCAAAGAATTAGGCTTGGCTAATTTCCTTCCCTTCATGCACTTGGTGTTAAGCAGCAAAGAAGGGGTTAACCATAAAGTATTTCACCTTGAACCTTGCCCTCTCTTTATCTAGCACACCATAATAAAAGATCAAGAGTTCCTGCTTATTATCTTATTTTTTCTTCCCTCCTTGTTGCAGCAGGCTAGGGCCCAGACTAGTTATGGATTAACACTGGGATCAATAGGAAGCTTGCTGTCTCACTCTCGGCGGGGGAAAATGAACTCAAAATGCAGTCAAACTCTTATTGATCAAGGATATAGGTCTCACTTTCATTACCTCTGTCTCCTGATAACCCACATATAATGTGATGAGTTGCTAATCTCTCTGATTTTCAATGGACCCTTCACCCCTCCTGTCTGCACAGTAAAGCTTTTATTTTTGCCTCTTGTGTGTAATGCTTGTAGCATTAACTGGCACTCCATTACCAGCAGACCTGGGCAATCAGGACTTAGAAAAGGACTTTTTAAATAGAACTGGGCCAGCTGTGGTAGGATTCTATTGGGGCATCTCCAAGCAAGGGATTTACCCTTCAGTGGAGCATAAGTGTGCTGAGGAGCAGCTGAGGGCACTGGGGTTGGTTAGTGTGGAGAAGAGGAGGCTCAGGCCAGACCTTAGCTCTCTTTATAGCTCCTTGCAAGGAGCTTGGAGTGAGCTGGGGGTAGGGCTCTTCTCCAGGGTTAACAGGGAGAGGAAATGGCTTCAAGTTGCAGCAGGGGAGGTTTAGATTGGATAGAAGGAGGAATTTCTTCCCTGAAAGGGTTGTTAAGGCTTGGCCCAGGCTGCCCAGGGAGGTGCTGGAGTCACCATCCCTGCAGGGGTTGAAGAAACATTGAGCTGCTCTCCTTAGGGCCATGGCTTAGTGGCATGGGAGTGCTAGGGATGCTTGGACTGGATGAGCTTAGAGGTCTCTGCCAACCTTCATGATTCTGTGAATAATGAACATGTTGGATATGTAGAGGAGAAGTCTGCTTCACCTACAGGGATCAGGTATTTTGATCTACTCCAACTGATCTCAGAAGAAGATATTTATATGGATTAAGAATCATATGTTGTGCCACAGTGCATTTATAGCTTCTAATTTCATTCATAAAGACTTGGTTCGTGTCCATCTCTCTTATCTGTCCTTTTGGATACTTGCAAAGACATACTTATTAGTTCTTTAGAATAAACTTTGTTGGGTGTAGACATTTCATATGCAAAGATAACCTTTCCTCATATCCCCTGAAAGAAGCAGCTCAGCACCAAAAGGAAGGCAGAAAAGCAATTTTATTAACAGTGGTAGAGATAGGCAGAGAAATACTGAGTACTTGGCCATCCTCTGCATATTTTTAGCAAGCTCAGAAACCATCTTCCATTTACAATTACCAAATGAGGCAAATTCCTTCTGGAATACAAAGATTTGCCTGACTGGAAAAAGGTTTGGGTTGATTTCTTCAGTGAATTTTTTAACCCCAGATTAGAAACATGTTTCATTTGGATGGAAATACACATTCTTCTTTTAGATTTTCCATTCATATGAACAGTTGTAATGATAAAAGTGACTCAAAATGAAAGTCCAGTGACAAGCTTGAAGGAAAAAAGTAAAAGTACCTAAAAGAATGGAAGTTGAAAGGGTTTGTTGTGTGATTTGGAGAAACACAAGTTTTGAAACACTGGATTTCCCTGCAGGATGAGATTCCCAGTGTCAGCTCCCTCTACTCTCTTGAAAAGAGATGATTTGCTAGTGAGCTAAATCACTGGATTAAAGTAATCAGAACTGTGTTAGAAAGTCTTAATCCATGTCCCCAAGCAGTGCTTGTCTCAAACAAATAGTCTGTGTACTTCTATCATGTCCCTGGAATTCAAACAACAGCTCTTGTAGATCCAGTCCTTGTAGATCCTCCAAAGTCAGTCATTACCAGCATAATGATTTGTGTGATCTTCAATCCAGGATGTCCTCACATTTTCTTTAAGGTAATGGAGATGAAAAATAAGATGTTATTGATTGGCTCTGAAAGAGCAAGGTCTCAAGCTTCACGTGTAGTGTTTGCCTTCAGTGGTAGTTCTCTTTATCCAGTAGATAACACTCCTAACCTTGTCGCCATTGTGAGTGCCGAGCTTGCTTTTGAAGCTTACATCAATCATATAATTAAGACATCTTAGTAGTACTTTCACAATCTAGCCAGATTGTGATCTGTGCTCCCTGGGCCTGCTTCTGAAACTTCAATTCATGTGCTTGCTTTTTTGTGCTGTGTGCCTGTGTCACCTAATTACAGCTCCTCTCCCTTTAAGCTCCTTCCAGGTACTCGTCGCGGTTGGTCCAAATTTCTTTTAGATGAGCCTTTCCTGTTAGCTCTAAGTCTTCCCTTTTTATTACAAAGAAAAAATTAATTGGGTTCTAATAATGAGGTAGGCATGCAGGGCACTTTACCAATGAAATACAATTGTTTGTGCATAATAGAATCTCTGTGGTGGCATCTGCTTCAACAGCTAAATCAAAGCCCAACCAACAGCGCTGGTTAGAGATAATTATCGTCGCTCTAAAACATGCTCAGATCTATGTGGCAAGATAAAAGCTCACCCATAGTATCACTAACCAATAAGAGGGGTTTTTTTGGGGGGGGTGGGGGTGGGAGGCATTAATGCATTAGTTAAAAAAAGCAAAAACATCATCTCAGATCAAAATATTCATATGGCCCAACGTTAAGCAGCTGATCTTTCATTTTGTCATGGTAATAAAAAGGAGGTTTGAGCTTCAGAGGGGTTGTTGACATTTCATACTACCCTTAGTGCTAGGTCTCTCTTTTGTTTCTCCTCACACATGTCTTTTGATACCCAAAGTTCTCTGCTAAATGTGACATATCATTAGGTTGTGTATTAGAGATGAAGTTCCTTAAAAATTGCTCATTTAAAGGTGTTGGACCTCCCTATATGATTTTCTTCCCTGCTTCAGTTCTGCACGGAATGGGCATGAACAGAGAATGGAAAAGGCAGATGGGAGGAGGAAAAGATGTTTCCTAATGGCCCAGATTTTTATAGAGATGATGAAGGCCTCGATCATAAAGAAGTGAGCTGAAATTTTGATGTATCAATCTGAGATACAGTCCTGTACGTGTCAAATGGATATGTCAGGAAAAGTGACAGTGGTGTTTTTTCACTTTATGACCCAATCTGATTCTTCTCAAAGTCAGATCTGGCCCATAAAGTTCATGGACATTGGCTAATAAGGCAGGTTTAGTCTTACAGTCTCAACTGGATTTTATCTTTGAAGAGCTAAAGCACACTTGACATTTTGAATATAAAGTAATGTATAGTAAAGTAATGTAAGACCAGGGTATAATTTGATAATTAAGTGACATATTAACTGTGACAAGATCCCCACTATGCAGACAATTGATCTCTAGCAGATACACTTGATGCTGAATTTATGCCCCAAAAGGCACGACGGAACTGCAATAATAAATTGCAATAACAATGCAATAATATTATTATAATGCAATAATTTAAGCTTTAACTAGAGAGAAGGCTTGAGTTTGGGACCATATTTCTGCTCCTTTTGCACACAGCTTTAGGCCCAAGTTTTGCCCTTAGTTATTATTCCCTCTTTCTCCAGAGAGACAAACAAGGACAGGCCATCACCATGTGAATTAATGAACTGCTGGCAATAATTACAACTAGAATTGACAGTCACACTGCAGTGCTTTACCTCCTAGTTGTGACACTAGCAATAATACCTGAGAGGAAGAATGAAATTCTCCAGAAAGGAGAGAATGGGTTAAAAAGGCATATGGAAATTTACACTAGGGATAATTGAAAACAACTGCTAAGATGAAGAGAAAAAAAAAGTATAATCACAAAATGTCCACCAATTAAGCCTCAAGAAAATATCCCTTTTTTTTTTGTCTCCCCCCTTTCCCTTTCGTGTTTGGAGATGCAGAGTTCACCCTAGAGCGCTGCATTTCCATTCATGAGCATGGCACATCCATAATTAATGCAATCTGCTGTCTGTTATGACTGGAGATGACAGAAATGTCTCTGACAGCTCCCAAATATGTATATATTTGCTTGTTGTGGATGTGGCTGTTCCGAGGTTGGACTAGGAGCTGCCATTGATAACATGCCACCAGTGTGGGCAAGTTAAAGCTGATCCCACGTCTTCCAAGGCCCTGCTGTGTGGTGGGGCTGCCCAATTTGAATAGTGCCTTTTATGTTCCTTTTTTACCAACCCAAACGTTTTTATTTTTGTCAATAAACTGTGTCATTTATTATAGTTAAGAAAAACTCATGTTGTTTGAGGTCTTTATCAGAGTTCCGACAAATCAGGTTAATTGGTGATCAACAGAGCTTTTCTGCCTTTAATGAGGCCTGGTAGCCCAAGGCAAGGCCCAGCTCTTGATAAGGGACTTTCCCTTTCCTTAGTCAGGACTCTTTGATCACTTTTTTTTTCTCTTACTGGGAGAACAACCGCCGGGAATGTCATTGTTTTTTAATTGCCTGATTACCAAATGTTGGAGATAAAAGATAGATGTTCTCAATTAATAACATTTACATAGATTAGCATCACTAACAAGCCTCATTAGTAGCTGCTGACTTTTGTTTAGACTGTGTCCCATGTCAGTCGTGCTCTGATAGTGCACTGGGAAGTGCCTTCCCCATATTCAAATCTATTGCTTTCTCATCTGTTTCCATTAATCAAACTATATATATATATATATGACATTTGAAAGCACAAATAGGCTTTCTTGCAAGTTAACTCTCAGTTCTCTGAACATTCAGTCCAAAGTTGGGTAGATTAGGAGGCTTTCCATCCAAACAGCCTTGCCTTCAGGAGCAGTTGTCAGTCCTGAGCTACCTGAATGGATTTAGCATCATAAACAAGCAGCCAGTTCCTTAAAGTTCTTCTGTAAGTGATGTTGCTGATTTAGTTATTATTTTTGAGCAACCAGACCATTTGTTTTTTTTTTGCTGTGCCTTTGTCTCCTCATCTCTGAAGTGTAAATAGTGATAGATGTTGTCCTGAAAAGTGCTTTGAATGTGAGGGCAGAAAAATACCCTGGTGCCATTCACAATCTATTTAATAAACATCTGCATGGAGAAAGCAAATCTCTGTTACACCACTCTGCTGGTACTAATTTCATCACTCAAATCTGACCTTCTGCTGAGGCTCTTCCTCAGTAAAGCATCTTGTCCTGATGGTTAAATCATAGGAGATGTCAAGAGCCTTCAGGTTTGCCCTCTGGGGAGAGGAAAGGGGAGTTAAGAGTTGTCTTGGTCCTCACCCTGAGATTGACTTTTCTATTGGCCAATGCACTTGCAAGTGTGCTTGGGGTAGGAGAAGAAACCTCCTTGTGCCCTCTGAGCAAATCCTCATCAAGGTGGCTGTGCTTGAAAGGCACTTGTTTTTTTGGCAATAAAAATCTATTTGAGAGCTTATGCTTTCCTGCTTCAAGAAGAGACCAAAACAAACCAGGTACTGAGCAAAAGAAAGCAAACAGCACAAGAGCTCTGTTGGCAAAAAAAAATAAATGACTTAACATGTAGAGCTTGCCATGAGGGAAGGGAAAATAGTCTTCTGACTGAACTCTCAATGAAATCAAGCTGGAAGAGAGAGAGAATGCCAAATACTTGAGGAGAAAGAGAGACACTTCTGCCTGTCTTTGTGTGTGTACAAATGGAGTTACAAACGTGCATGGGCTCGTGCTGATTAAAAAATGCTCCTGTCTATTATTTTGATCAATGGCCCCCTTTTTGGGTCTTTTCAACACCTCCTGCACCACTACACACAAACCCAATATTTTTTACTCCATCTGCTGGAAAATCTCTAGTGTCATGACCTTTGGTTCAGTGTGGAAGCTGATTTCAGGGTTGCATCAAAAAAAGGGAAGCTCTATAGTTCACTGAAGCATCAAGAGTGAAGTGCTAAAGCAGAAGCTTTCCTGCTATCAGTGGATGGATTCAATCAATCAATCAATAGGGAATGTAAACTTTTTTAAATCTCTTTTCAGCAAGGGAAAAAAAATGAGGTTTAGATTCTTTTACCCTTGCTCTTGAAGCTAGAAATAGCTTCGTTGACTTTGTGGTGGTGTAAGAGATTTCTCCTTTGTCAGCAAGGAATAGCAGAAAACAGAAGTCAGGAGGGATAATACATTTTGATTTGCCACATTTTTCAGCCTTTTGGTCATGTGGGTTTCATTTTTATGCTTTTTAAAAGGGGAGAAAATAACTCCTGATCTTCATTTTATTGCTATTTGTGTTTCATAGGGCAGTCCAAAGCATGGAACAGAAAACAAAGGCAAGAAAGATCTGGGAAGTGGCTATTCCATTTGTGACTTTGCAGCTTAAGGTGACAGAATTGTGGTTACAGCTATGGGCATGTGTTTATTCTTTTATTAAGCATCTGTTTGAAAGGAGAAAAGGTAGTAGCAAAACTCTTAGTGTGCACAGTACCATGACTGCTAAGCACTATCACGCATGATGTCGGATGTGTTCAGAGAGTGAAATTCATCTTTCTTTGCTGGGCCAGTGCAGATCTTGTGACCCACTTTGACACTGTTATGAAGGAGGGGGCACAGACCACCATCCCACCACACTGGAGCCCTTGGAAAGCCTATGGATAGCTATGGCTTCAGACTCAGCTGGTTTTCCCAAGGGAGATGCTTCTGTGCCATTATCTGACTCCTGGCCTATCTACTCCACAAATACAAGTTGTTCTTATTTATACTTTAGTTCCTCTCCCCTTCTCATTTTTAAGCTTTCACCCTTTGTTTGTGACTAACCCAAAAGAGAAAGAAGTAGCAAGAAAGCTGAGTCTAAATCAGCAAGTCCTTTTCTCTCCTGACTTTCCTAGTCCAGCTAGGTAATTCCAGCATTCTGCTTCTCCAAATTGTTTGATTCATGTTCAGCCAACCAGAATATTTTCCCTCTTGACAAGGTATAATTTCAGTGGAGCTGTGTTTTGTCTCTGGATCATGCATTTCATATTTTCCATGAGTTTTTCATCCCTCATACACCACTCTGTCAATGAAAATGATAGCTGCTTAGGTGGGACAATAAGTGACTGTGAGGGAAGGGATTTGTGGAGGCAGTTTCCAAGCTCTAATTCAGCTCCAGGGATCTGTTCCAGCACAGTTATTCTGCAATGGCTGGACCAGTCCACTGAGGCATCAGCCTGTTGATTGCCCAATGTGTAAGGGGCCTCAGAATGGGTCAGTTTCATAGTTTTACTTAAAAAAAAAAAAAAGGAAATATATATATATTTATATAGTATAAATAATATTATATAGTATAAATAATATACTATAGTATAAATAATATACTATAGTACTATAGTATAAATAATATACTATAGTACTATAGTATAAATAATATACTATAGTACTATAGTATAAATAATATACTATAGTACTATAGTATAAATAATATACTATAGTACTATAGTATAAATAATATACTATAGTACTATAGTATAAATAATATACTATAGTACTATAGTATAAATAATATACTATAGTACTATAGTATAAATAATATACTATAGTACTATAGTATAAATAATATACTATAGTACTATAGTATAAATAATATACTATAGTACTATAGTATAAATAATATACTATAGTACTATAGTATAAATAATATACTATAGTACTATAGTATAAATAATATACTATAGTACTATAGTATAAATAATATACTATAGTACTATAGTATAAATAATATACTATAGTACTATAGTATAAATAATATACTATAGTACTATAGTATAAATAATATACTATAGTACTATAGTATAAATAATATACTATAGTACTATAGTATAAATAATATACTATAGTACTATAGTATAAATAATATACTATAGTACTATAGTATAAATAATATACTATAGTACTATAGTATAAATAATATACTATAGTACNTATTATATATATAATAAATAATATTATATATATAATAAATAATATTATATATATTCCCTGCCTTCATATTGCCAGCTTTAAACCCAGCAGAAAGAGGGGAAGCTTCAAATGAACTCCTCAAGAAATGAAGGCATAGCTTTGGTTGACACAAAGCATTGCAGATTAACCTCAGCTCATTTTGTTTGTTGCACTGCAATAAACCTGAAGGACTGACACAAGTACTGCTGCAGAATCAGAAACCCCAAACAACTCCTTGTCACCTAGAGCTAACCCTGACTCCATTTGCTTCTTAGCTAGTAGAATGTTCTCAGAAGAAACAGATGGTTTTAAGCATCTTTCCAGTACCAAAATATCAAACTGGTTTAATTAGTGTGGAAAGCACTACATGTGCAGCTTCCTCCAGCAGTGAAGCTCCCATTCCCATTGCTCCTATAAACCTTTAGCCTAGATCTTCAATTGATTATAAACTGAAGTCAGATGGAGTAGTGCCAATTGGTGGAAGTGGAGGTTCTGTGTTCCTCTCTTCATTTTTGGCTGGGTTTTTTTTTTTCCCTTTCCTCCCACCCCTTGGCAAATGCGTTAAGAAAATCAGGGGATAAAGAGGAAATTCCCAATGTTGTTGTAGCATTCATTCTTTCATTCATGGTTTGTTCCTTTCAACAAATGCAAACACACTAAAATTGTCCTTTTCTGAGCACTCTCCTTGTTTACATCTCCACTTTTAAATAAACCAGGAGGTTTGCTACTGAAATGATGCAATTAGAAGCATATCCTTGCAGAATCTACCCTGAGGAGAAGAGCAAGGAAGATAAATTTACATTAAATAGCTTTGCCACTGCATAGAAAACAATTCTTGTGTTTTCTTCAGTAGTTGATACCATTCTGATTTCGAGGGGAATGATGATTTTTGACCCAAACACCCTGTTCTTGTTTAAACTATGTAGAGATTGAGGGCAGCTTAGTGGATAAGGGAGGTAGAGTTCACTGCCAGGACCTCTGCTTGAACCAACTGCAGCTTCTGACCTAATTGGCTTCTTGGTCTCAGCTCAGTGTCTCCAGGTCAGGCTATGGATCACTGCCAAGGCAGGCAGGAAGAAATGGCCTGAAGATAGATAACTTCACTGACAAGCTCTCCCTGATCCTTCCTCACTGGCAGGAGTATCCTCTGCCTGTTTCAAAGCAGAAAGAAAACCCCACACTCTCTCTCCAGATCAAAGTCATTATTACTCCTTGTCTTGCAAGGAAAAGGGATAAGAAAGATCATTTGGTTGGTTTGTTTCCTTTTAATTTGAGTAAGGATCCAAACTCTAGGTAAAAGTCAGAGAAGCAGAAGGAAATCAGTGGGGAAATGATGTTTATGATGTAAAGGCTGTGAAGCAATCTGGAGCCACCTGGTAAAAAATTGGTTTCTGGAAAAGGAATAAAAGGCTAGATCAGAATCCTGGAATCATTAATACTGGAAGAGACCTCTAAGCTCATCCAGCCCAACCATCCCTAGCACTCCCATCCCACTAAGCCATGGCCCTAAGGAGAGCAGCTCAATGCTTCTTAAACAGGGATGGTGACTCCAGCACCTCCCTGGGCAGCCTGGGCCAAGACTTAACAACCCTTTCAGGGAAGAAATTCCTCCTTCTATCTAACAGGAAGGATAATCTAAGATGTAAGGAGTGGGACAGATTCAGAGCCATCCTGTTAGCCTAGCTGGAGGAGATGATTCTTCTGATTCAATTCAAACAAACCAACCCAAAGGAAGTTAATTCTTCAGTTGAAATTTCACTATGCTGGGAGTAGATCCATGATGGAACTGCTTTCTGTGGAGCATAAAATCCTTGCCTTAACACCAGAGTATTGGGGATGAGGAGACAGCAAGAAGGTGTCTAGAGAGGCACCTACACTAGACAATGCTCTTCTGATGAAAACAGAGGTTTTTAAGTGCCCTGAAGAACCTCTCTTGCTTTACTCATTGTTTCTCCTAACTGAGGAGATATCCAATGACATCTTTTCATGTTTCTTCATGGAAGGGCTCCTTTTGATTAATTTTCCATTGTTTTTGGCTGCTGTATATTAAATAAGTACATTCCTTTCTTCAGCAAACCTAGTAGCAGATCATTTAAGTCTGATTATATTTTGGATTTATTAGACCCATTTGCTTATTTTTTTGCATGCCTCACAATGTCTGTCAAGGGCTATTTTTAATGAAGAACCACGAGTGATTAGGTTGCCAGTCACAACAGCATTTATTTTCCAGAGAAGTGTAAAATCCAATGACAAAACAATCTCTTCAAGTTAAAAGTTGCAAATTCTGTTCTCCAGAGCAGAATATTTTACAGCAACAAAATGTGAGGCTCCAAATGAACCAGGAGGCCAATATTTTGGAAAACAAAAGATATTAAAATGGAACTATGAAGAGTCTTTCCATTTAACACTTATCCTAAATACTTTTGTTCCTTCCCTCCAGCTTTCTTAACTTGCTTCTGACAACAGTGATGTTTAGCTTCACAGGGTCAGCTGTACCAGTATAACCAGTAGGTACTGGGACACTGAGCAGGACTCCAGCAGCTCCTCTCACCCAGAGAGCACTTGGGGTGGCTGAGAGGCAGGAGATGGAGCTGCAGTTGTCACCCTCATCCCTAAAGCTGGAAGTGAACACCACTAATAGCTCCTTGGCATCTTCAGCATTACGTGGAAGTGATGTTTTCTAGATCAACTGAAAGGCTTGGTAAGTCTTGGCCCAGGGAGGTGCTGGAGTCACCATCCCTGCAGGGGTTGAAGAAACATTGAGCTGCTCTCCTTAGGGCAATGGGTTAGTGGGATGGGAGTGCTAGGGATGCTTGGACTGGATGAGCTTAGAGATCTCTTCCAACCTTTGTGATGCTGTGATTGTAATCTCTTCCCCAGCTGAGAGGTGAGGTAGGTCCTGTGAATTCTCTGTTTTTCCTAGTAACCAAACTGGAGAGCTTGCTTGGGTTGGTGATTTTGAGTGAGGAATGGCTGCTGTGACTCTCATTTCCTACAGATCCTCCTGGAAGCCACAATTCAAGTCACAATTTGCCTAACAGGGAGCGAGTAGCTCTTAGACTCCTTAATTCCATCCTCTGCCAGGTTTGGCAGGAAAGGAGAACTCAGCATCCTAGCCCTGCACCCTTGACACAAGCACACTGAGATCTCCCTGCCAGCTCCACCTGTCCCAGGCTGAGCTTCATCTGCCATTGATTCCCCTGGAATCAGAGGGAAAGCACCTTTTGTTCCATTTAACACAACTGAGCTGGCAATTTCCTGAGTTCTTATTAGGAATATATATATATATATATACACACACATAAAAAATATAGTTATGTAGCTAGGTGGCTTGGTGGCTAGGTGGCTTGGTGGCTAGGTAGCTAGGTGGCTAGGTAGCTAGGTAGCTAGGTGGCTAGGTAGCTAGGTAGCTAGGTGGCTAGGTAGCTAGGTAGCTAGGTGGCTAGGTAGCTAGGTAGCTAGGTGGCTAGGTAGCTAGGTAGCTAGGTGGCTAGGTAGCTAGGTAGCTAGGTGGCTAGGTAGCTAGGTAGCTAGGTGGCTAGGTAGCTAGGTAGCTAGGTGGCTAGGTAGCTAGGTAGCTAGGTGGCTAGGTAGCTAGGTAGCTAGGTGGCTAGGTAGCTAGGTAGCTAGGTGGCTAGGTAGCTAGGTAGCTAGGTGGCTAGGTAGCTAGGTAGCTAGGTGGCTAGGTAGCTAGGTAGCTAGGTGGCTAGGTAGCTAGGTAGCTAGGTGGCTAGGTAGCTAGGTAGCTAGGTGGCTAGGTAGCTAGGTAGCTAGGTGGCTAGGTAGCTAGGTAGCTAGGTGGCTAGGTAGCTAGGTGGCTTGGTGGCTAGGTGGCTAGGTAGCTAGGTAGCTTGGTGGCTAGGTAGCTTGGTGGCTAGGTAGCTAGGTGGCTAGGTAGCTAGGTGGCTTGGTAGCTAGGTGGCTAGGTAGCTAGGTGGCTTGGTGGCTAGGTGGCTAGGTAGCTAGGTAGCTTGGTGGCTAGGTAGCTAGGTAGCTTGGTGGCTAGGTAGCTTGGTGGCTAGGTAGCTAGGTGGCTAGGTGGCTAGGTGGCTAGGTGGCTTGGTGGCTTGGTGGCTTGGTGGCTTGGTGGCTAGGTAGCTTATAGAAAAATATATATTATATTATATATAGAATATTATATGTTAGGTTATTATTTAGTTATATTATATTATTTATAATATATAAATATACAAAATTTATATATAATATTAATATATATTATTAATATATTTGATATAATAAATAATAGATATGATTTATATATATGTATATTTCAGTCATTTTGCATCATTTGCAATTTCTGCTGCATTCCAATACTCCATGAGGGTCCCTAGAGCAAAAACCTTCCTGTCAAGAAACCTCCTCTGGCAGCAATCCTGGGAAGGAGCTTTAAAACTCAAAAGCTAGATTTGAATGCTGGAATAATCAACCCAGGAAATAAGAGGAGAAAACTGCTAGTTCTCTTCAAAGTCTTTCATGTCACCCTGAGAAGCTCTTGGCTGTCTTAGGAAAGGAAAACATGGAAAAGGAATCAAATACTAAATTGAAATGAATCAAAATAAACTCCCTGGAAAACATTTTCTAGATGAACTAAAATACCTCCAAGGAATTCTTTTCCACTGCATGTTTTTCACTCTAGGAGTGGGGACAAAGTGCCCCAAAGATCCCTTTTGTCATCTTGCATGGCAAACATCTTTCTGCTTGAGACTTTTCCTACAGTGCAAAATAAAGAGGGAATGTTCTTTTTTGTTCTACTCACCCATGGTCTGTGCTTTAGAAAGTTCCAGAAATAAGTCAGCACAGCAATCTTTCTCCAGTGAGGCCTGGCATGGTTGTGTATATGAGGCAAACATGGTTGTCTGGAAGCAAGCTGTGCCTGTGTGCTTCCTTCATGCTGTTTTGTTGTCGAGAGGCACGACGAGGCCAATGTTTTGAGAGGAAAAATGTGCCATATAATTGCCACTTTGTGATGTATTCAGCTAAAATTAGGGAAGGAAAAAGCAGAATCTCAGTTCCCCCCCTTTGGATTCATTGTGGTGGTGTTCCACTCTGGCTTTTAGGAACTTTTCAAGGCAAGTGTCCTGCTCAGGAAGAGAAAATACCTGAATTTCATCCCCAAAGCCACACACATGCATACTGAGAAGGTTTGTGACTTGAGCACAGAGTCAAGGATATGTTTGTTTGGAGGGGTGAGCCCACATGGTAAAGAAAAGCAACACAAGGGAAGGCACAACTGGAGGAGGAAAGAAAGAGGTGGGAGAGGTGATTCAGCACTTAGGCTGGGATGATGTTTAACATGAAGGCAGAGACATGGAAGGCAAGCCCTTCCTGCTGTGAATTCACTCTACTATGTCAAATGGAAAAAGGAGAGCCATGCCACAAAGGGAAAAATGGATTGCCATTAAAACTGGGTGAGTACCAAAGGACAGGATTACTTGGGCAGGAAAATCACTCCGTGGATCCACACAACGCTCTGTGGCACCAGGATGATGGTTGAAAAGATGCAATTCTCTTTGCTGTAGGGATCACAGATTCAAAGAAGGTTGGAAGAGACCTCTAAGCTCATCCAGTTCAACCATCCCTAGCACTCCTATCCCACTAAGGAGAGCAGCTCAATGTTTCTTCAACCCCTGCAGGGATGGTGACTCCAGCACCTCCCTGGGCAGTCTATTCCAAGACTTATCTTTCTAATGAAACAAACCAACAGAGACTCTTTTCCTTCTCTAATTCCCTGTGCTCTTCCAGATGTGAGCAATGAGAAGTCCTTCCACTCCTTGCCATGGGCCAGAAGGGGTAGGCATATTTTAGGTTGGCTTAAGCTGCCTGCCAGCAGTTTCACAACCCACTGCAGATTAACCACATCAAGGAAAAACTTATGCTCCAATTCTTGTTCCTGTTTCAAGAGACAAGGTTTCTGCTCCTTCTTGTTCACAGGTGGTCAGTTCAAGGACTCATTAAAAGTTAGACAAGTTTCCTATTGATAGAGCTGTGGAAATGGGAGTCAAACTGTCTTAAGAAGTCACCACCATTAAAGAATATGTGCAGGATTAAAGGGAAATCACAAATTATTATTTAATGAGATGACTAGGCTTGCTATTGTTGCTTTATTTTCAAGTAACACAGAAATGGGCTCCCTGGTGTTTGGAGTTTCTGGCTATCTCTTTTTTTCTGTTGCCCCTCCTCATCATTAATTCTTTTTTTCTCCATGCTAATCAGCCCAAGTGCTATGTGTTTGGAAGACTGATTGGTTTTTTTTTTCCCTACCTCATTCCCTTTGGATTTCAGCTTTAATTGTAGGCCTAGCCAAAGACTTAGGCAGCAGGTAAAGCCAAGGGCACAGCTCATGCCCACCACCATCCCCCAGACTCAGCCAGGAGCTGAGGTGATGCTCCAGCTCCAGGTTAAAGATCACACAGGATTTCCATAAAGCCAGTGGGTAATGTGCCAAATAAGATGAGAGAAGACTTCACATTATTGCCCAATCCAATGAAAATATCATCTGGTGTGGGGAGATGGCTGGAGGTAGGGAGCTAATTTGTCTCAGAGGCACAGAGAAGGCAGCAAGCCTTGCAGAAAGTGGAGCAGCTCTTGTGCCCTCACCTGGGCTAATGTCTGCAGCCCAAAGGCAATTGCTAAGAGCTGAAATTCTGCTCATTGCCCTGTTGGGACAGATATTCTTCTCTCTGCCTTGCATTGCATTATGTTTAATCTCCCCCTGTTTGATATTCCCCAATGCATCTTTATTGAAAATGGTTCAAAAATACCTAGCTGTACTTCCAGAGGCTGCCTAATTCCTGACATTCTCTTTGCCCATGGAGAACTGCATTCAGCAAGGGAGCAGGTGTGGTTTGGACATCTGAGCTGTGCTTGGTTTATTTAGACACAGGTTGTTTTTTTTCTTTCAGACCATGACCTGCAAGGAAACAAGAAGGAAGAGTGAATTTTGATACCTACATCCTGGCCCTTACACAATAATCATCCAAGATGCTGGAGAATAAAGGAGAGTGGATTTTTGGGGGTGTTGTTTATTCCATGAGGCAATAGTAGAGGAAGCCTTGAAGAGGTAGGTGCATCTGCATTCTGTATTTGTCTCCTCCCTAAATGTGGTTAACTAATTGCCTCTCCTTTCATCAGCTCTCCATCCTTTGTCCCTGGCCACAAGCAGAGTCAGGTTCTGATACCCTCACTGAACTTGAGGAGCTCCTGACTCCATTAGTCATCCTCTTGAATTCAAATGCTATAAATCAGCACAACCCATGCCCATCATCCAAAAAAAGTGAGCCTAGAGAGGATTTGTGGATTAAAGTCCTAGCTGGTGAGAGTGAGGAAATCTGACTCATAATGTCCTAAAGCTTATGCCACCTCATCCCTCAAGCTCTACAAAAGTAAAGGAGGAATCAATAC
The DNA here is from genome assembly GCA_013396975.1 of Bucco capensis. NCBI lineage: Eukaryota > Metazoa > Chordata > Aves > Piciformes > Bucconidae > Bucco > Bucco capensis. The sequence continues at coordinate 486,146 of VWZO01001418.1, read as the reverse complement.
TCTGGGAACAATGAGCTGTATTATTCTTAGCTAGTTGGCTGCAAGATGATCTGTACTTCTCCTCTGCGGTAGAAATGAATATATATGATATGCAGAAATGTAAATGTATAGGAATTGGCTTCAAGTTGCAGCAGGGGAGGTTTAGATTAGATATAAGGAGGAATTTCTTTGCTGAAAGGGTTGTTCAGTCTTGGCCCAGGCTGCCCAGGGAGGTGCTGGAGTCACCATCCCTGCAGGGGTTGAGGAAACATTGAGCTGCTCTCCTTAGGGCCATGGCTTAGTGGCATGGGAGTGCTAGGGATGCTTGGACTGGATGAGCTTACAGGTCTCTTCCAATCTTTGTGATTCTCTGATGTTGTATACAATTATTTTAAAGCATTTAACCCCTTGAAAGACTGTCCACTTTTTGTTTTCAGTGTGGTCATTGTTCACCCATTGTTGGAGAACAAAGCCAATCCTTGCTGTTCCTTGGGACAAAGCATTGCACCATCCCCAGCAGCACAGCTGCAGCAAGGTTTGCAAGGGGCAGGCTGAATGCACAAGTGACCCAAAGCAAACTGTTGGAGTTGCAATAAAGGACCAGTGGCCAAGGCTTAATCCTCTGATGTCAACACCCAGGAATGATGAATTCCCACAGTTGGTGTGCAGAACTGATGTCCCCAACCACAGCCTTGGCAATCAGTCAGATCTCAGAGGGAATTAATGCTGTCTACAGCTGTTCTAAATTTTGCCAAAACATTAAAAAAGAACCAAACAAACCCAACCATGAAAAAAACAACAAGAAAAGCATGGATCCCATTTCTGGTGTGATTCTCCTTGGCTTGTTCTCCTCCTGGCTCACTGCCATTTGCCTTCAAGTGCCTCTGTAATAACAAGGAGGCATGGAAAACATCTCTCATCTCTACTCTCCCAGCTCTTTAATAGCACAGTGGTTGGGGAACACATGCAGAAAGTGTGAGATTGGATTTGGGGTCTCTGCAGACTCAGCAGAGCTGCTGTCACTGAGCCAGGGCTAGCAGCCTTCAGCTCAGCCATGGAGCTTCTAGGCAAGCAGCACACACACAGCAGTGCTCAGGTCACAGCCATGTGTCCCTGTGTGCTTGGGAGGCCATCCCTGTGTGTTTAGAACATCCAGAGTATATACTATGCAATGCAACTTGCTTGGCTTCTCTAGAAACACAGTTAATCCAGCCCTGAGTGTTTGTAAAAGCCCAACCTGATGCACGCTGAGGAAAGGCTATAAAAATAGAGTTGTGCTCTTTAAAGCTCCTTCCAAAAGTACCATCCTATCAGTGAAAGTGGGAAAGGTCTGCTAAGGTAACCCATCCCACTCCAGCCAGAGAGGTAGCTTCAGGAGGGACACGGTGAACTTTACCAACCACTCTTAATCTTTGGCCTTTAAGCAGCGTAGCCAGCAAACAGGTTCACATCAGGATAGTGGCATGAGCCAAGACAAGTTTACAAATCCCTGAGTGTGCTTCCATCATCTTGAGCTTGAGCTATCTGTCAGTCCACAGCAGATGCTGCTGTTGCTGTGCATGTGTCATGTTACTGAAACCCCTAGATAATGATTACGACCGATTATACAAGATGCCATGTTCCTTAATCATATCACTTACATTCCTGCTGAATGGCACTGACAAGGGTTTGAAAGGAGAAGATCACAGCTGTCCAACAATAAAAAAACCCCAAACAACCCATCAGATAAACCAGGCAGTGTTTGCAGGCAGAAGATTATGAAAAGCAGCTCTAGTGCTGGTGGATTTTGTGCTAACTGAGCTGAGTCCTCTCTGCTTGGCATCACCTCTGAAATGGAGGTGGTGGATGCACAGGCAGAGATATATTGCTGACTTTGGATTGTTTACATAGCTTATTGACAGTTTTCTGCTCTCCCAGTGAGCATTTGGATGTTTCCTGGTTGGTTTTGGTTGGTTTATGTGTGTGTGTGTGTCCTCTTACAGGTCCCAGACTCCTAGGAGCTGAATCCCACTTTGGAGGCAGACAGCTGGAGTGAGAAAATCCCCTCCTTGCCCTAGAGGTAACCCCAGCATTAAGCTGAAGACATTCCCCTCCTTTATCTGCTGGCTCCTTTTGGAGTCTCTCTTGTGCAGAGCCTGCCAACTGTCCTGAATTCAAGGCAGTGCATTCTGATAGGAGTTACTGCCTACTAATGACTGAGCAAAACCAGTGTATTCATCTCAGGGAAGAGTTCAAGCAGGGTTCCAGTAGCCCTCCTAACAAAGCTATCTAGTTCAGTGCACAAGCTGAACTATGCCAAAGAAAAGAACTTCATACTTTCAAGCAGTTCTCATACAGTGAGTTTTCAGTGGCAAAGTCAGATGTAATTACTGTTTGGCACAAAGGGATTTTTTTTTTTCTTCTCCCCAGCTCTGCTGCCAGTCTCTTCTAAATAATTAAAAGTATAATTTAAAGCTGAAATTGGTTGTTTCAACAGACCTGATCCTGTCCTCAGAGGGAGCTCCTTGTGTCATTGTTAAACTGTTGATCAACCCAGTGTCACTGCTGCTCCTTCATCACCACATGTACCATCAGATCTCTCATTCTTTTTTTCCCTTGTGATGGCAGAGCTCCAACAAGGCTGTGGGTTGACCCAGGTTAAGCAGATTTAGCTAAATGCAGAAATTGTTCACATTCTGTCATGTGAAAGATATAGGCCTGGAGCCAATGTTGGGAAGACAACTGATTGCCCACCCAGTGAAGAAAGTCATGTGGATCTATGCAAGTTTGCACAGCTTCATGGCTCTGGACATGATTGTCTTTGGCTCTGAATTGTCCAAAAAGAGGTACATGGGTTAAAATGATGTTTCTGATTTTTAGGAAAGCTTTGTTGATTGTGTGTTCTGGCCTTACCATTCATAGAAAGCAAATCTGAAGGCTTTACAGCTCACTGAAAGCATGTTTCTAATTGCTTTGTGCTTCTTCTGGCCCATGGGTTTGTTCAGGCTTGGTCCAGGCTGCCCAGGGAGGTGCTGGAGTCACCATCCCTGCAGGGGTTGAGGAAACATTGAGCTGCTCTCCTTAGGGTTAGTGGGATGGGAGTGCTAGGGATGCTTGGATTTGATGAGCTGAGAGCTCTCTTCCAACCTTCATGATTCTGTGTGTGATTTCCACCAATAAAATCATGTGAAGAACAAGCCCCTAAGCCAACTACTAAGTCAAAGAGTTTCCATGGTACCAACCAGAGATCTAACAGGATGCCAATGACCTCTGGAGACCAGAGGAATCCATTCCCCTGCATTTCTTGCAGATGGACTCTGGTTTCCTGGGCATTGCTGTCCCTTGGCAGGTGGAGTTGTGCTGTCAGAGAGGTCTCCTCACTCCTACACTACCTTCTCAGGCTAATTTTCATCAGTGTAAAAGGGAATGCTATTTATCCACATGGCAGAACTGAGCCCTGAAAAGTACCATTAATTTGTGCCTGAAATGATCCTTCGAAGCCATGAGTTGCTCAACTTGTACAATGACTTTCAGGCTCCAGGATTTTCTGCTTTCTAGAAGTGATTCAAGAAACTCCTTCAGGAAATGTCCAAGTCATAATGTAAACATCTAACTTAAATAGAAAAATCTATTTTTAACCTGTGATAAGCATGAAAATAACCTCTCTTATAATCAATGTTCCCCAGGATGGAGATTTGCTCCTTTTCCCTTTAGAATACCTTCAAGTCTGGATACTGGACTTCACTAAAACTCAGGACTATGCATGCCAATCAAGATGTGTAGCCCTAAAATTGCTGTTCAGGTAAGTTACCTCCCCCTGAATAAAGTTGCTTGCCAAGGGTTTGCCTAAACCTCTTAAGATGACATCTATGGCCCATATGTGACCACATGTGGGCTAAATAAAATGGAAGTATAAAAGAGAAAGAGATAAACATATAATTAAAACCAGCATCACAAACACTTGTGCTCATTCATTTTAATGACTGTATTCTCCCCTTTCTGGAGCAGTTGCAGAGCTGGGCTGTAATAGCTGTGTTGACCACATGCCATAAAATACATCAGGGTAGGCTGGGTCCAAATTATTCCATACTTGTCATAAATCCATCCCATTAACTGGATAAATATGCACAAGCAACAGCTCTGGTGCTGATGCTGGAGAAGTGGCATGTTGTTCCTTAGGGGAAAGTGGATAAATAGTGATACTACTGCCTTTTCTTAACAAACAAACAAAACACACACAAGATTAGTTTAGCATTTGAGATCTCATAGCTCTGTCTTTCCTTCTGGCATCTGTAATTTGAACTGAAAAAAAAAGAAAGAGAGAGATTGTGGCCTTGAAAGCTTCCATTCCCATTCCTTTTTTTTCTAAGCCTCATAAAAGGCATCAGTCATACCATTTATTTGTGAAAATGAAATCTTCATATATTGAAGGTCAATTCTAGTTGAACTAATATAATCAGCAAAAGCCAAGGTTCCTTTAGCATTAAACTTGTCCATGCTCTGAGTCTTTGGATATTCTGTGCTTAACCTTGAGTCATGCTGTGTGTGAAGAGGAGGGATAGTGAATCCACCTTCCACTGTTATGACTGAGGCAGCTTGGCCTTGCTTTTCAGCTGGGGAAAGCAGATCTCCACCAGAGAGAAGCCTGCTCTAAAATCATTGGACATTAATCCAGCCCTCAAGTGCTTCCTCTCAGCTCAGGATCAGCAGCAGCTCACCTCAAGCCTACCAACAGTGCTAATATTGATTAGCACTCCTGAATCTCTTCCTTGGAGGGGAAAGATGGTTTACATCTAACCAGAGCAGCTTTGGAGACTCAGAGATGCTCTGAGGTTTGCACTGAAGAAATCAGAGGAGAATGAACTATTTCCTGCAGTGTGCACTCAGGATACTCCCTGCTTCTTCCAGGAGTGGTATAGCCTGGCACCCTCTCCCAGCTGAGAGCTGTCACCCTGGGGCAGCATGGTGACAGAGTGGGACACAGGCTGCTCTGCCAGCACCAGCAGGGCAAAGCTTGTCAGAAGATGTGCTGGCTAAGGAGCTTATGGATTATACCTTTGGAAGGAGCATTCCCCTCAGGAAAAGGCAGTGGGGTAGTGTCAGGCAGAGAATTGTGTTGTTTTGTGAGGATACAAGCTATTTGGCTGGAACCTGGTTGCCAGCTAGTGCTTACTTTGAGTAGAGTAGGCCTGAACTTGAGGCTGGTTTTATTTAACACCCCAACTGATTAAATACAGATATGGCTTCAAGCACATACTTCATTACTTCTGTCTCTGGAGACATTCCAAAGCCAGCTAGATGTCATCAAGCTGCTCTAGGTGAACCTGCTCTGGCAGGGGGGAGGTTAGACTAGATGATCTCCAGAGGTCCCTTCCAACCCCTAACAGTCTGGGATTCTGTGACCTGTGACTGTGAAAAAGCCTGAGGTTTGTGATGCACAACCCTCTGTCCCATCTAGCCCCTGATGCCTTGAGGGAGAGATGAAACAGAAAAGATGGTGAGAAGCTGCTCCTTGACACACGATGTGGCTAAGGGATGCTGCATCTAGCTGTGGCCTGAAGACAATCCACAAGCTCAAATTATGCTGGGTTCAACTGTAAGACACCCTCAGATCTGTGTTTCTCTTAGTAAACCAACTAACTTAGTAGCACCAACATAGTTAACTTAGGAAAAATAAGAGTTTTGAGAGATGTTGGCTGATGTTTTTAATATTCAGATGAATGAGTCACAGGATCATTTCTGAGTGGTAATTCGAGATAGTCAAGGCATTTTGCATTCATAAAGTGCTCTTCTTAGATAGCTGAGGACATGTGTGCAGAGACAGGACTTTCTAGCCCCAAAGAAGATGCCACTGAAGCTTTATCATCATTCTGCAGCTCCAGAAGATGTCAACCTGAGTCCTCTCCTTCATTTCTCCCCAAGCTTTCCCTCTCTCTACCTCTTCCCTTTTCAGCACAACTCTCAAACAGCAATTTGATCATTTGCACTGAGGAATGAAAAGGCAAAGCAGTTGAGATGCTGCCAAGCCCAGGCCAGGCTGCTGCTGGATGGAAGCTGAGCATGAAGGACATGGAGACCTGAGAGCACAGAGCTCTTCACAAGCAGGACTACCACGTCCTTTTCAACCCAGAGCTTTAATTAAAGAACACATTCAAATCAGCAGGCTCAGAGATGTGTTAAAAGCATCCCCTCCAAAAGAGCCCCAAAGTGAGCAGCAGTGCAGCTTTGCAGCAATGTCACGATGCTTCCTCCAGCAAAATGAGTGTAACTGAGGTTAAGCCCAAGGCCTGAGTTTTATCTCCCTGGAACTGGAGAGCTAGAGATGGCTTCAAAAGCAGTCTTACACCTAGATGGACTTTGGTGGGATTTACTTGCTGAAACACCTAGAGGAAAACAAATATGCAATGGGAAGTGAAAATGAGATAAATCTTGCAGGGTGCCCAGGCTGGAAGGGTCCTTCCAGTCAAAATCATTTAAACCTGTAGATTCCTTCAATGCTTTTTCTTTTCCAAAAGCCATTCCTCCTGAGGAAATGATGAAGGATCTGTTGATTTTAGTCTTGATTATCTAGTTCTGAATTCTAACTTCCTTTTGAAAGTTTGCAGTTTAATGGCAGCTCGGAAGAATTCTCATTTACAGATTTCACCCTGGCAATCCAAAGTTCCTGCTGTAAGCCTGAGAGGTGGTATGGGCTGCAGAAAACACACTCTTTCCACCTTGTTTCCAAATGCTTCAACCTGACTTTCTTTCCCTTCCCCAGGATGTCTGCATGAAAGAAAAGGCAGTGTCAGGCAGCCTATAAATAGCACACTCTAGGATGAACTTCTGCCCTGTGAAATCTGGGGGATGTAATCTTCCTGCTAAACAGAGGCTTACAGCAGATATTAAATGCTCTGATAGGAGCTTCCCCAGTGTTTGAACTGTCTATTAAGGGGAGAGGAAATGCTGAGCACTGTGAGGTAGAGTTCAGGTTGCTTCAGGATCCCTCATCCTAGCTGAAGAAGTTGGCTTGGTTGTTTTTCTCTGTGTGTCTTTGTGCTTAAACATCCTGTCAGCCAGCTGGATGTTTAAAACCCCCATCTTTGGGTCTAGAAGAATTCATTTAGCAGTTATTTCGATGTTATGAGCACCAGATTTATTGGAAGAGCCAGCTCATATCCCTGTTTGCCTCACTTCTAGTGGAGTGATGGTGGATTTTCATCACCTGAGAGGATGTCCCATGGGAAGTATCAATTTCTCTCCATGTTCCTGTCCATCACACTTGAAGCATACACAGGACAGGGCTTCTTTTTACATGAGAAGCAGCTGAAAAGCAACATCACTTCCCAACAGAACTGTTACCCTATCACTGAACTCTCCTGTCCTCCTAGCACTTGTGCTGTGTGCTTGTCAGGTAACCTCTGCATGTGTTGGGAGTGTTGTAGCTATTGATGCTTTCAAGCAACCACATCCTGGCCCCAAACTGGACTAGAAATGCACAAACTCCTGATTGTAAGAGGTGGGATTCTAAGAAAAAAACTGCCAGCATTGTGTGGCTCTTCAGAAAAAAAAAAATCCCATCAGGAGGTGGTTTGCCAGGGGCTAGCATAACCAGAGATGCTGTGACCAAACAGGAGTACCTAAAGTTGCAAGCAGGGTGCAGATGCCTTGAAATGGAGCTAATCACTAAGAGGGAACAGCTGCTGCCTGTCCCACAGGTGCCATTGGGGTGGGTGTGATGATCTGAGCCATGGGGCCCAGCCTGCCCTACCATAAAAGAGGGGGAAAGGCAAGCAGATGGTTTGCTTGCTGGAGGGATGGATTGTTGTGTGCTTCCTCCTGAGTGCAGGTAGCTGTGAGCTTCCCCAGACCTTTCTTAGGGCTGGCTTGCTTTCTCCAGTCTCCAACATGAGGACCTGCAAGTGTTTCAGAGGAGATAGTGAGCTGTGGATCTGAGATGCAGCAGACATGTGAGTAACCCAAAGGCTGCCAAGGCCTTTGGTTCCTTCTTCATTGTCTGAGGGGGTTGAGTGTGCTCTGGCCATTGCTGGGGGCTCTGGGAAGGGGAGACAAGAGGTGCTGAGGGCTTCCCCAAAGCCAGCAGGAACTCTGGGTGCTCTCTTGGTGTGCAGTGAGGAAGATTTAAAGCCTTATGGCTAGCAGTCAGCTGGCTGAAGAGGGGCTTATTGTGGTTGTGGAGGTCCTTGGTGTGGTAGAGACACCACATTGCTGTGGTTTCCAGCTTACATGGTGATTTTTGAGCCCTTTGCTTTGTGTTCTCTGCTGGACTCTTTGAGCTTGCTGCTGTGGCCCTGGGGATGGCTTGTCCTGGCACCCACACAGCTTGTGGGCTATAGAATGTTCAGGAGTAGCTTGGAAGAGATGTTTGTGGGTGTAGTTTGTCAAGTTCTCCCTTTGTCTCTGTGAACTGAAGCTTCTTGCTGAAGGCCAAAGAGTAAGGTTCTTCACCTTGGTGTGTGAGTGAACCAAGCAGAGACTTGTCTCTGCTCTAATGGTGTCCTTTGGGGGTTGAGTTGGCTTGCTTGGGTTCCAGGTGGACAATCAACCAGATGAGACACAGCTTGCCTATCAATCCAGGCTGGGGGATGAGATGATGGAGAGCAGCCCTGCAGAAAAGGCCTTGGGGTGCTGGTGGAGGAGAAGCTGGCCATGAGCAAACAGTGCACGCTGGCAGCCCAGAAGCACNCCACTGCAGGGGGGTTGGACTAGATGAGCTCCAGAGCTCCCTTCCAGCCCAAACCAGTCTAGGATTCTATGCCTAAATGTAAGCTTTGGAAACGAGCCTGGGCTCCCCAGAGCTCTGCAGTGTGGCCCTGAGAAGGGAATGCTGCTCTCCCCAGTGAGTTGCCATGTGCATTGCTGGAGACAGGAGCTTCCCTTCCTTCACTTCTGTAGCTAGACTAATGTATTGATTTATTTTTTTTTTTGGCTCATCTTTCTTTTTCAACCTGAAGGGAAAAAAAAATTCAAATCAAACCTAATTATGTCTCTCTGTTTCTGAGCAGTTTTGGAAATTGCAGAGCAATCAAGATGAAGTACACTTTGCACCAATTTAGAGACCTATTCTGTCCAGCCATGTGCTTTATAGAGCTCTGATTTTTGTGTAATTTAGGCTGAAAAGTAGGGTAATGTGGATTTTCCAATTAGCTTGTATTAAGCCAGTGGTCTTCCACCTGAATATTTTTAATAGCTTGGTTTTTAAAAGCCTGGGTGTCTATGGCCAAAGGAGGGGAATAAAAAGGGAAGATAATCTTTTCAGAAGGATGAAAGGCAAGTAGATTAATGCAGACTTGGAGATTTTTTTTGTCAGAAATTCAGGCCCACACAGGCTGGTGCTGCAGGGAGAGCTTCTACTTGTGAAACTGTCACTTGTTAATTAAGTTAATGTCTCCTGTGCTCTGGAAATGTAAAGCACTGTGTAAGTGCTAAGTATTAGTATTAATGATGCCAATTTTGACAGGTTTACTGGAATAGGCTTTGCAGTACAATATAAGCTAATGTTCTAATGCTTTCCTCATTTACAATGAAACTGTGAAAAAGAAGAAAGTGGGAATAGAAGGCCAGGGAAGGCCAACAGACTAGATGGACTCCCTCATTTGGTGTTCTCTGCAAGCACTGCCTGGCAATAAGGTTAAACCAAAGATAACATGGAGCTGCCTCAGCAGCTTCTAAAGCTCTTCAGGGTAAACATCAGCTGTGTGATGGGCTGCAGCAGCTTTTTGTGGCTTTCTGCTAGGAGATCTGTTAGCCCTCAATAGTTGTGACTCTTGGTGTTGAAGCCATATGGCCAGCGTGTGCTGCTTGTCACCTCTGGGCTCCTTACTGTCACAGAATACAGACAGGGAAGGGGATAAGATGGAAGCACTAGGTACCCTAAAAGTGCTCTCTGCTTCCTCTCTCTGTCTTTCTCCTCTCTGCTTCCTCTCTCTGTCTTTCTCCTCTCTGCTTCCTCTCTCTGTCTGTCCCATCTCTGCTTCCTCTCTCTGTGCCCTTCCTTCCTCTCCCCAGCCAATTAATTTGCTCTGTGGCCCTTGCCTTTCTTGCCCTTAAAGGGGTTCAATAGCAAAGAGATGTTTCTGGTGTGGGCTGGATTGGTATCACTGCCTGAAGAGGTGCAGAGAGCTGGTGTGCTAAACACATCAAAGCACATGTTCAAAAGTGAATAAATGATCTGTAACAGTTCTTTGGGTCCTAGGAGTGTGCATGTCATTTGGCTATGGCAGCAGAGCTGCATGGAGCTGGCTGACCTGCTAAATGGAATTGTTTCCTCCATGTCTTGGGCACATTTCCTTTAATAACTGTAGGCAATGCTTTTTCTCTGAGCAAAGCTATCAAATCTGACCTGTAAAGGGGACAGCCTAATCTTCAGATGTTTTTCTTAGATGCTCTTTGAATTATTCTTTCATTCCCAGGCTGAATTCTTTCCTGTCTCAGTGGCTCCTAAGCAATGTAAACCAAGAACAAAGCCTCTAGAATGAGAACCTTAGATGGCTGGATGTTTTGTCTCTTGCTTTGTGTCCCTTTTCAAACCTCCAAGTGATTTTCTGACAAGTCCAGCTCAGTAGAGGTGCTCCTGGCATGGTCAGAGCAAGGGGTTGCTTAGCTTAATTGCTGCAAGAGGAGAACTGATGGATTCTTTGAGCAGCTTGGCTTGGTTCTGCTAATGTGTGGAGAGTGCATGTGCACACACACCTCCACTCCCAGCCACTCCAGTGCTTAATTCAATCCATTGCCTGGCTGGCAGACTCAGTGCCATGGGGATCCTGCTTGTGCTCTGGGAGAGCTAGCAGGGCCAGGGGTTTATTTTTGTTGCCTGTTTGAGCCTGAAGTGTTGTCTCCTCATTGAAGATGAGCTTTGGTGTGGTGTTGTATTGGTCCAAGAGCACAAGCTGGATTGAAAGAGGGGTGATGGGGGGGTACTTTGGGGAATGAGCTCCTTCCAAAATAACAGCAGCAAGGAAGGTGGACTCTAATCAAATGATTTCCTTGCCTTTTACTATGTCTTCAGTGTTGGGCTTGAGGAAAGGCTGCTGGAAAGCAGCCAGGACTCACTCCTCATGCACTGGCCCAGGAGCCTGTGGAGTCTCCTTGTCTGGAGCCATTGCAGAGCTGCCTGGACACATTGCTGTGTGAGCTGCTCTAGGTGCTCCTGCTCTGGCAGGGGGGTTGCACTAGATGAGCTTTCTAGGGCCCTGCCAATCCCTGACACTGTGATACTGTAATCTAGAAAAGTGAAAAGGAATTTCTTTTTTCCTTGTTTAATATTGGACAACGATGTAGTGTTGTTAGGAGAATATTGCACTCTCTACAAGATGGATTGGTGATCTGGGGAGGAATGGTTATCTAGAATCAATGCTTTCATCCCTCAAAGCATCTAGAACCATCCCTGCGTGGCTCTGCAGGCAGATAAGGGAGCCTTGGCTGGAAAGGTCTCCCACTTGAGCCTGTTTGCTTGCCCATCAGCCAGCAGTCAGGTGTTAGGCACTGGGTAAAGCAGGCTTGAAGCTCCTTGGGGTGCAAAGGGGTTTCTGCCTTGGCTGGCTCATCTCTTGACATGCAGCTGGCTCCTGAGTCAGTTGGTTTCCTATGCAGAGAGTAGCAGTGCTGGGATTTGTAACCAAAGTAGGTTCAGATTATCAAAAAGCTGCAGCCTATCCCCCATGCAGAGAAGAAAGCAAAGCAACACAACAGAAACACAAGCCCAGCAGCAGCTCCAGCAGTTGCTGCTCTTCTAATGCAGCACAGAGAGGGTTCAAACTCCAAGGTCAATGACTAGAGGTTGATCCTGAAACTTCATGAAATAGAAGTGGCATTGGGAGCTGAGTCTTTCAAGACACAAGCTTAAAAAGGGAAGGGAATCCTCTTGCCCTTTTCTGCAGTGCAGCAGAAGTCTGTCACCCTGAAACAGCTCCATGGACACAGGTTTTGGATGCTCTGGTTCCTGGAGAGGATGCAGCTAGCACCTCAACCCTTTCCTGAGAGCACCAACAGCCAGCATGCACTCCTTAAGTATGAATCAGAGTAATTCATGCTCTACATTTCCAGATGCTGAAAAACCTCTTATTCAGCAGAGTATAAACATACATCACAGCTGAGAGATTTTTTTCCTCTTCTTCGTATGAGTCAGATTGAAGGAATTCTGCCAGAGCAGAACAATGCACTGTACAGACTATTCCCTAAAAACCCTTCCTAAAGAGGAGGTGGGATGGAAAGAGATGATTTAGCTCTGGGGTGCTTTTAGCAGCTCTAGTCACACCTTTGTTATTGAGTTTGGAGGCTGTTGTGGAAGAGCCAACAGTGTGGCCTGCACACAGGGGCTGGGCTCAGGCTGCAAATGCTAATAGGACTTGCTTTTTCTGGGTTTGGTTTCCTCAGCACAACTTGGAGCAGCTTGCACCAACTGCTAAAGGCTGCAAAGGGCTGTTTTGCCAGCTGGGAGGTGCAAGGGTGTAAGAATGCTGCTGGCTCCTTGCCTGTGCCAGCCAGCCACAGGGAAAAGAGTGGCACAGAAGCCAGGGTATGTCTCAGTGCCACAAGCCAGCCTTAAAGACAGCTTGTACCACTTGAGGGTGGAGCATTGTGGGTCTGAAGCAACCAAAGATCTGCCATGGCTTCAAGTTGCAGCAGGGGGAGGTTTAGATTGGATAGAAGGAAAAATTTCTTTCCTGCAAGGGTTGTTAAGTCTTGGCCCAGGCTGCCCAGGGAGGTGCTGGAGTCACCATCCCTGCAGGGGTTAAAGAAACATTGAGCTGCTCTCCTTAGGGCCATGGCTTAGTGGGATGGGAGTGCTAGGAATGGTTGGACTGGATGAGCTTAGAGGTTTCTTCCAACCTTCGTGATTCTGTGAAATGTTTGTACAGTGACTCCCTGCATACTTCCTATCACTGCTGAAGAGCTGGCTGCTGCAGTTCCTTCAGTTCAGGCCTTGGGAGTGAAGGAGTTAAGTGAGCCATCATCAAGTACAGCATCAGAGGGGGTGATTAGGACCCAAATTGCAGGGAGTGGAGGAGCCACCCCTAGCTTAGCCAAGCTCATCAGATCATAGACTGCTCCATCCTCTTCCCAGGCACTGCCACTCACAGCTGTTGTGCATGGAGAGGGCACCCAGCAGCCACCAGGAGACAAGATTCTGCTCTTGGCCACAAATCCACCCCAGGCTGGCAGTCACTTTGCCTGCTGCACCAGTGTCTTACCTCCAAAATGCTCAGAAAGACCCCAAAAGCAGCAATCAACCAGCCAGTTAGGCAAAGGAAGGAATGGCACAGTTTTAAAGCTTCACATGGGCTAATTTATCTGCTTGATTTCTTGTCTTTTTTTGTCCCCTCTCTCAGTTGAAGAAACTGGGATTACTGCTGGGAGGGAAGTTGCATGCAGGTTTATGTGTTAGGAGCAGGGATGAATCAGCTGGATGCTTGTGTTTTGCCTAGCTCAGTGTGTTCCCAACAGAAATAAGGTGTGTGGAGTGGGATGCCTAGCCAGCTTTAACTTCTTCAGGGTGTTTTCCTGCTAAAATTGGTTAGCTAGATCATTTTGGGCATCACCTTTGGAAAAGGGCTGGAGGGGAAAGGGTTAAGAGCCTTGCCACAAAGCTCTGGAGGGAGTTGCAGTTTACAGGCACCAAGGGCAGAGTGGGAAGGAGAAAGCATCTCTGCTCAGCCAAGCATCCCTCAGAGAGAGAGAGGGGTCAGGGGCTGTGGCCAATCCCCCCAGGGCTGTGAGTGTATGCTGGGCCATGGGGAACTGGCTCAGCACAGGCTCCTTGTCAGGGCTGTGGAATGCAGGAGGGGAGAAAGAGAGAGAAAGAAAACCAACCTCTCCACTACCCCCCTCCCATGACCTCTCCATTTTTATCTGCTCTTTTATATTACTGGTGGAATCCCTTCAGTGTTTTGCCTCTGGCTTTTAGACATTTGTGGTGTTTGTAGGAGAAAAATGGCAAGTGGACACTGTCTGTAGAGTCAGCCATCCTGTTCTTCCTGGGGAAGGGAGAAAAAGGAAAAGGAGGACAGAAGGAAATCCTGCCACAAAATGTGTAGGATGGGCAAGATCCCAAATTCAGAGGCAGTTGGGCTTTGATATGAAGACACCTGGGTTTGCAGGCTGCTTGTGCATTCTTAGGTCTTGCAACAAAACCCTGTGGGAGCTGGAGAATAACAAGAATTGAGACCAGGCTTAGATTGGTGCAGTGTCAGTGAGGAGAAGGCAGTGGGAAGTTAGAGCAGCTCTTTGTGTCCCTTCCCTTGGGTTGTGTTGCTTATAATGTTGTAGAGCTCCTGCCATTGAGGCTGAAGTTTGATATATGATCATGTAATTAAAGATTGAGCCCAGAGCATGTGGGCATCTGGAGGCTAACCCAGCAGCATTTTGTGTGCTGTTTGACAAACCATTTTTGGTTGGATTTTGGGTAACGTGGCACTTTGATGCAATGAGGGAAGAGGCTCAGCATAAAGCATCAGTCACCTGTGTATATCCTAATGAACTGGAAATGGAAATCAGGGGCTTCTGAAGAGGCTGGAACAATGAGCTGCCATTCCTCAGCATGCTGGGCTGCTGGAGGAGGCTTGGCAGCTCTCTCAGCCCACCCTTGCTTTGGAAATGAGAGCCTAGCTTTTTCCATTGCTTGGGAAGAAATAAGCAGAGCTTAGCCCTTGAAATGGTCCACAGTGAAGCAATTTTAGCTTTGGGGTTATCACTGAGCAAAGCTGACTCCTCACTCCAGCAAATTCCCATTGATTTCAGTGGAGTTCCACCTGCATACATCAAAGAGCAGAGCTTGAGTAAGCCTGGGTGTGATCTGATGTGCTGCTTCTCTAGCCCACAGTGGTTGTGTTACTAATGTCAAAACTTGGATATATTGATTACTCAAGACATCTTACCACTGCCAATTGTAACTAAAACCTGTATTATTTACACAAGACATCAGCCAAGCATCCCTCTCCCTCCCAAAGCTGTGGCTTGGATTTGCTTTGCTCTCAGTGCTCTCTGACCAGTGCCTCCATAGGGTTGCTCTTTGCAAAGGTGCTTTCTTGAGCAGGTACAATTCAGGATTCTAGGTCTGTGTGATGTTTTGTAGGATCTGCTGTGGGAAATTTGATAGCTAAAGGATTTGGGAAGTGTTTTTCAGGTTAGAATATTCAGGGAACAGCTACAAACCTGAGGCTTTTAATGCAAAGGGCTTGCAAGCTGTCAAAGGAGCTCAAGTGGAAATTGGAGAGGTGCAATATTTTTCCTGGAGAGTGGGGACCATTTCTACATCCTTCTTGCCTGTAAATGTGTCTTTTGTAAGAGAACATGCTTGCTTTTCCCCGCAGTGTGCTGCTGAAGGTCTTGCTGAGGGCTCTCTGTGCTATGTGACACTAGCATGAGCTTTGGTAGCCACAGAAGCCTCAGTGCTTGCTGGGAGCCACCCAAGAGCCTCAGCAAGGGGAATTGTGACAGCTCCACACCACAAGTTGCCCCAGGCTGTTTTCCAGCTGTCTGCTTGGATTGTAATCCATCTTGCTGACCTGGGAGCTCCTACCTGTCAGGGCTCCGATGCGATGCGTGCAGCAGCTGCTTGTCCAGAGGGATCCTGCTTTCTCTTTCAGGTGCCAGCTATTTCTGTGCCACTCTGGACTCAGTGGCAGGTGGAGCAGGAGCCAAAGGCAGCAAGGACATCTCTGTGCAGATTAATTATTGGCTATTTGGGGAAAAGTCCCTGAAAAGAAGCCTCAAACTACTCCAAAAGGTGTTTGTCTAAGAGACTGTCCCAGAGGCAGCACTCTAACCCAGACACATCTCAGGCTGTTTCATTTCAGAGATGCTCAGGCAATACTATCAAGAGCTAACATTATTATTCATACAAAAATAGATTATAAAGCAAAAAAAAACCACCAAACCAAACCCCAACACCAAATAAATCCAGGTACAACTGAAAATCAAGCTGCAGTAGTGCTTGGATTTGATACTAGCTCAAAAACTAAGAGGAAAGAAATGCTGTGAGGATCCTGGGTCTGAGCCTAAGAGCCTGACAAAGATTCTGATCAGATTGTGGCATTGGGGCCTAATCTAATTAATCTTTTGTTTAGAAATGAAAAAATAAAGACTGGATTTTGGAGTCTTACAGTTTGAAGTGTTGAATGCCTACATTTTATAGTGCCAACATACTAAATATCCTATGTAGTTTTCATCATAAATTCATCTTATTAGGGAAAACAGGCAAATAAATGTATAGTTAAATTTTAATCTCAGCTGTATCCTGCCTTTGGTAATGAATATTGTTGACTTTAGTAATAAAGTGTGATTCCAGCTCCAAACAGTTATTTACTTGTCCATATGAGCGAATCTAGCTCATTGCAAGCTGCAGGCAGGTTTTCTATTTACTCTCTAAACATTAATTGTCTGTTTAAGTATTTGCTAAAATATTGTTTAGGACTAAAATCAAGATCAGAAGTGGCTTTCAATAACCTAGTTAATTTCCTTTAATTTTGGACTTCTCTCTCTGCATGGGAAGAGAAATATGAAAAGTAATTTCATCTCCTTCTAGTTGATTTAATTGTCTGTACTTTTGATGGATTAAGTTTCCAGTTAATTGTGGAAAATGCAACAACAATATGATGAAAAGAGGTTGAAAATAAACCACTTGCTGGCTATTTTTAACCAATGTTTAACTTTATTAATTTTACACAGGTAATTTATAAATATTAGTTACATCTTCTCACTCTCCCCCCCCCAAAAAATAGATGGGTTTAATCATACTTATTGATATTATCTATCTAATTATTTTTCATTATGCAAATATGTCTCAATTGCTGGGTAATAATAGTGTGAGGGGAAACATTTTTCAGTGCTTTTAAACACTAAATCCAGGAAAACTGGTGTGAAAAGCAGGAAAAAAATAAACAACAGGCAAAGCTTTTTTGGGGGAAAGCAGCAGTAGCTTTAGATTTGTATCATTTAATACTGAATTTCAGGATTTCAAGCCGTCTTGTGAAATAAGAAATGAGCATTTTTTTGTGTATAATGGGCAGTGAAGTCTTTAAATGACTCATCTTTTAGGCATGGTATTTTTTCTTCTGAGTTAAAATTGGCTTAAAATAGAATGGATTTTTAGGAAAGATCATGTTTTGGTTAGGATTTAAATATCTGTAGCTGTTATCAATATCTAGTTGAATTCAGGTGCATTTCCTAAACCTTTTGGAAGTTGCCTTCTTCCAGAGAGAAGCAATCCAGAAATGTTAGAGTGGATTTGAGAATAGAATTAGCAGAGGCTACTCAAAGAAAAAGAGACATTTTCAAATGGAAAGGTTTCAACTGCAGGTTTCTTTCCTCTTTGGAGTTTTAGGCTTGTGAAAGGCATGAAGGAGATGCTGGGGACAGGGAGAGCGCTGGAGCTGAATTTCCTGCCTTCTTTTGGTTTCCCCGTGTGCTTGCTGCCTTCAAATCAGCCAGGCAAGGCTCTCTTTTGGTCAGAATCAAGTTAGGAGCATTTCTAGCAGCTTCTAACTTGCAATTTGTTCTTCTTTCTTTTTGGGTGGATGCTTAAAGCAGGGCAGGCAAGGCAGCTTTGTGTGCTGATGAAGCTGGGAGCTTTCTAGCCCGAAAACAAAGCAAACGGTTCTTCCTTTTGGCTACAAAACTCAGGCTTGGCTGCAATCATTTCTTGGTTAGATGTTCTCTGGCTATTTCTGTGTAAAAAAAAGTAATCATTCTAGTTCTTAATTCTTCTCTTTAAAAATGTTAATGTGTGTAAAATCCTTCCCCCCCCCCCCCCACCCAAGTGCAAGGGTTGCTTCAGCCTTCCTTGCAGCATCCCTGCCTGCAGCTCCAGCTCCAAAGCTTAACTTGCCTTTTTTTTTTTGCCAAGTATGTGGTTTTCATTAAACCTGTAATTAGTATAATTAATAATTATTCCCTAATTGAAACGCAGCTTAACAAACTTCCATATGTAAAAAGTAAAGGAAGGGAAGGGAGGGGGGGGAGGAGAAAGTCATTCATTCACCCTGAGCTTTCTAAGCCTATAAAACTCTTCAAAGGACTTCAAAATATCAAGCAATCTTTTATTCAGCTCAACCTACCCCCCACCTTCCCTCTTAGCCACACTTAAATACACAGTATGCTCCCAGCTTGGAAAAAAGCAAGAAAAGCCTTAATGGATCACTGCTTTTCCCCAAAGAGCTAGGTATGTATTCCCCATAAATGGTTGCAAACCAATTTTGGTGTTAGTATTAATAATTTTCCTCAGATGCAAACAAGCATCTGAAGGGCTATAGAAAGCTAAGCTTTCCACTGTGTGCACTTATTAACAGAGCTTTTCTTCCCAGCTCCAAACATCTCAAACCATTACTGTGTAATTTGCTCCTTTCTTTACTAGCCAGGTAGAGACAGAGGCTAGTCAAGATTTCAGGGTGGAGAGTGAAGATCCAAATTTAGTTCTTCTTTCCACCCAGGAGTAATGAACCCATTTGACAAGGGAAAGAGCTGCAATACTCAGCTCTAGTTAGATGCTTTACAACTGCTGTAATAAATCAAAGAATAGAATAATTATTTCCCAATTTAGCCTGTCATGGATCTCTTGTCATCCCCCTGCCTGTATCTACCTTTAAGAAGTGGTGGATGTTAAAGATCTCTTTAACCACATCAGAGCTAACACAGCAGGAAATATTGCTTTGTCTTTTTTATTTCCTAAATATAAAATCACTTCTCGAGTTATTTGCTTCTATTAGAAACCAAATATTTCCCAGCTGGAGCTGAAGATCAGGATTTTATACCTAAGAGATGATGATTTGTTCTGAAATGGTTACACCTTTAAAGAATTGAAATGATTTTGCTGTTAGGGATGTTTTTTTTTTGAAGAGAAACACTACAAAAGTCTTACATTTAGTGATGTGCATTTATCTGAAATATTTCTTTGCAGTTTAAAACCAGATTTTTTTTCTGGGGGGGGTACAAGTTAGGGATGTTATTTATTTAGCTCAGATAAACATGGAGAGAGAGAAACCCTCAATCAGAGCTATTTTTCTGCAACTGTTTGGAGCTGCTTCAGTCACTTATTCACAGAGATTTCCTCAACAACATTTAAGAGCATAATACTGAGCTAAAATTGGATGTGCTGCTAAGCTAAACACTGAGATATTCCCTTAATTTTGAATTGTAAAGGATAACTGAGGTAGTATCAATCACTGCTGGGCAGTGAAATGTTCTATACGATAGGCTTTATATTTTATAGTGCTGCCTTGCCAAATCTCTTATCTGGAGTTCCCTTCAAATCTGAGTGCTTTCCAGAACACACAATTTGAAGTTTCTCAGGAGAATATATTGTTTCAATGAGATAATTTCTGTGGAGTTAAAAATCCTGACAATTGCCTGTTATCTTTGTTCTGGTTTTAAATGGGAGAGAAAGTGCAGAGGATAATGACTTCTGCTCGGGTGCATTTCAATGTGCTTGCTGTGTTTGAGTGGTAAACACACACATCTCCATATACAAACACACACAGAATGATGTGTTTATTTGTTATTAGGATAGAAAAATACCCCTGTTAGAAGGGCAGAATCTTACCCAGCTGTAGCAAGTTTGTCCTACTTGCACGTTCCTGACAAATATCCACCCCAGCTCAAATAGCACTGCGATGGCTGAAACAGCAGCTTTGCCTGCTTTAAGCTCTTTAAACAGGTAAGGATGGGAGGGAAAAGAGGTAATCCAAAGACCTCTCTGTACCTTCAGCTTCCCTGCTGACACCTGTCAGCTTTCTAAACCAATTTTTCAGCTGGGTTTGGGAAGTGGAAGAGAAGAGAGTCAGAGAAGCTCTTTCAGTTATGGATGATCAGTGGTATGATGGTCAAGCTCCTCTTAACTCTTCAGGGTGTCCTTCAGAGATCAGAAATATTGTTCAAATCTATCTATTTGAGAGGAGGAGGGAGTCTTATCTCTGTTCATATTGGAGTTTGTCTGAGTAGCTAAAGCATTACTAGGAGTGAATGTGCACTAAACCCCAAATGCCTGTTTATTGCCCCTCGAAGAACCTTAGTGCAGCTTCTAGAGAGACAGCAACACTACTTGGTAATGCCATTTCCTGCTCTTACTGGAAAAGTTTGCTTGTGATCAACTCACAACTTGCTTCCCAGGATAGAAAAATAGCTAATAACTAGGAAATGGTTAATGTGGTGTATCTAAAAAATCAATATGATCAACTCTCTGCTTCTTCATTACCTGCCCAGGAGAGTGTGATGTCTCAATAGGATTTGATCTGCCCTGGGTAGATCACCCAGGAGAGGGAGAGAACTCTTATTTAACTACTAGATTTTCTGCTTTGATTCTTAATTTGTGGCTAATAATCACCTATCCTTAGGCAGTTGTTTTCTCAGCTGAAAATAGCCTGAATGCATTTGAATGTACCTCTTGCATTCTCACCTGAACTGTAAAGATCTCATGGTTAATTTAAGGATATTTTCAGATAATACAGATTATGATTATTTGTGGAAACAAACATTCAGACAATCTCTGAATATTCAGAATACTATTTGTCTGTCCTTGTCTTCTGATGAAGTTTCCCTAATTCCTTTTATGAAGTAATTTCAATAGACTGACCAGAGTATTTTAGAGTATTAAAGGATGTTTTTGTGGCAGGATGAAGATCTCCTAAAGGGCTGAATCTTCAAACATTTTTCCTTGTAAAGAAAGAAATGAAGGTCATATATGTGTGAATTTACTGCTGTCTGAATTGGAATGTGTGGCTAGTATATGTATGCACATAGTTCAGGTACTGGAAAAGAAATCCAAATAAAATAGCAATTATTTATTAAGGGTGGCAACAGTCCTGAGATGTATTTAGTATCTCTGGGCACTATCCTAGCAAAATAGTACTATTAGGAATTATATCTGGATTTGAGCCCTAAACCTGTGTTTTCCAGTGTGCAGCACCAATTCTTCACCTCATGTGCAGAATGTGTTCCTGGTTTAGTTAGCCAAAGATTTATACATCAAAAAACTCTCCTTCTGATTACTCAACAGCTTTTAACACTTCACATGTACAGGAAGACGACTTGGGAGGAGATGTGTGTCTGTGCATCTCAGCCCCAAAACACCTCAGAAACTGATTAATCTCTTTTGTTAATCAAGGATTTCATCTCCACATGATAGCAGAGGCAGATTAGTGGAGCTGTGCTGGTGGGACACATGATCATTTGCTAAGTCAAGTCAAAATTAATGACAAATAAAACCAGGTTGCCTTTGTGGCTGTTTGCAGCCAGCTGCATCCAAATAGAAAAGAGCTATCAAAGGGAGCTAGCCATTAATTAGTAACTCAGAAGAACTTCAGAAAGCACTTCTTAAACCTCCATTGCCATCACCCCTGACAGGCTCCTCATGTGGGGCAGTTGTTGGTGAGGGTTGCATTAGACTCAGCATGTCACCAATTGTGCCCCAAGTGCAACTGGAGATGTGCTGCAGCACACACATGAACACATGGGCCAAAGCAGCATCTCCTAAGACATCTGTCAGTAACATTTCCAGCAGAACCTGCTGGACAATTCCCTCTGTAGCTCTACCTCTGCTGTCAGCCCTAATAGAGTTGTCAGCAGCCTAATTGCAAGATGCAATATGCGGGGGGGGGGGGGCATCCAAAACCAAAAAGAAATCTCAGTGGAAAGTACCACGACTCAGCTGTCACCACTAGAAAGCTGCCCCAACCTGTGGCTAAAGCATTGAAACCTCCACATTAATCCCTAGATTTAGCTATATAGATTGGATCAAATGCCAAGTTTGCCTGCAGACAAAAGAGAATGAAGTCTGTCATTTCTGCCCAGCTCTCACTTAATGATCTGCAACTCACAGGAGCCTGGAAACACTTTTAAAACCTTAACTGTTGCATCATCTTTCTTTTTTGTGTTATCTTTTGACCTTGATTTCCAAATTTTTTTCTTAAGACATGGATGAAAAATATTCTTTTTATAACAGAAGATTGCTCCAGTTTGTCTTTGCCTTTCCACCAGCTTCTATGATGAAATATCTACTTTAGTCTAAAAGTTAACTTGTAAGAGCTTTATTTATCAGTAGAACCTAGATTTATTTCCTATAAGATCTTTATTGCAAAATGCATATACTAAATCAAGGTGCTAAATATTTTGGAATCTTTTTTTTAATTAGGATGTTATGCTACTGATAAAATTAAAACTAAATAGTACAATGAATTAGGTAATGAAACTTAACTTAAATACTAAAAGCTTGAGATAATTCTAACTCCACTGTTTCTTTTTTTGGTTTAAAAGAGCCAAGCTAACCCAGACAAAGCTATCCAGCTCCCTCCTCCCCTCTGCTGAACAGGAAAAGCAAGTAGTTTTTAGTCTTTGTTTTCAAGATACTAGCCTTTCTTTCATCTTTCATTGACACTTAGAATAAATAATTATTATTATAGTAAATATTTATTGTCTTATAAGAGACAACAATAAGCAGCACTGAGCATGAATGACAAAATGGAGCTCAATGTGATGTTTTAATGCAATTTCTCCCCTCTCCTCAGTGATATTAACCCTTCACTGAGAATTCTTCTCCTTATTTTCCAGACCATGAGGTGAAGGAGAGATTATGAGAATATTCAGTTTCTAAACATGGATGAATGAATGATGAGTTCAAGCATCTATTTTCCATACACAAGCTCCACTTTCAAGGCTATTCCTTGCTGTGTATGAGAGAGGCCTTGCAACAGAACTAGGAGAAGAGCTACTAGCTAGTTGTAAAGAAGAGAAAAGCAGGGTTTGCTACCTTATCTCAATGGAAACAATTTGACTTTCAAGTAAACTAGAATCAATAGAATTTCCTCTTTGGAAAAAATGGTTTCCTACCTTTGCTGGCCTGTTTCATCTGTTTGATGAAAGATGCAACTTTTACTGATGCTCCTGCTTTATCCTATGTTTTTCATCAGTGTGAAACCTCAAACGCTCTTTGCCTAAAGTGTAGGTGAATAGAATAGCTCCTTGAAGCAGGAAACCTCTGCTATGTGTCTATAGTTGTCTTTATTTGGGCCTGTGCAGCATTTTGCTTGTCCTCTAGCCCTTTTACAGCAGCTGGACCCTGACCTTCAAGTTCTTAAAAAGAAGAGGGGGGGGTGGTGGTGGTGGTTGGAAGTATTCTTTTCAGATTCCAAGTTCCTCCCTTTTTACCCTCCCACTGACACCATCCCATTCAAGACTAGAGATAACTTTATTCATCTCTAGATCATTGTATCCAATTCAATAGGCAAACTGCTTCAACATGCCTCAGAACTGGACAGGGCAGTAATGTCTTCATTTTTTTTCTCAGTGCCATGAGTTTCTTATCTCAGTCCTTTCAAGCACAAAACAAACACTTCCCCCCCCCCACCCCCCCCAAATGATCTCTCCAAGTTTTTCCCACCCTGCTTATTTCACTGTGGGCTTATTTCTTTGTTCAGTTTTTTAGTGGGCAGCTACAGATAGAAAGCTGTAAAATTGATTATATATATATATATCCCTACCTAACATGAGGTAAAAAGGGATATTTATGATTACATAGTCTAGTGAGGAGATTTGGAAGTAATTTGTGCCTGAATTGACTCTCAGCCTTTAGACAGGATACCAAAATGAAGTTGCAGCTAGAAAAGCTAGTAGAAATGTCATGTCAAGTAGCTGATCACTATCTGGGAAAGCCTGATCTTTTCCCCAGCTATGTCAGGGTGAATTTGATACACCTAACGTTACAAAACACTCATTCTGTCATTAGCTGCCA
This sequence comes from Bucco capensis, assembly GCA_013396975.1. Classification (NCBI taxonomy): domain Eukaryota; kingdom Metazoa; phylum Chordata; class Aves; order Piciformes; family Bucconidae; genus Bucco; species Bucco capensis. The sequence continues at coordinate 462,469 of VWZO01001418.1, read as the reverse complement.
GGCTGGACTTAAAGCTCCAAAGATTTAACATCTCCATGGATGTTAGGAGAGCTCTAGCAGCAAGGAGCCCAGCTTTCTCTAGCCTGAGTCTTGCTCACCTGCAGCTCAGTTGAAGAGGGAGGGAGCTGAAGGCTTGTCCCAAGGGTTTGAGGATGGAATATGGTTTCATGTTTCTAGCTGAGCTCCAGCAACCTATCCTATGAACATCCCTATAAAAGGGAGGGCTCAGTAGTTCCAGGAATCTCTCCAAAAGTTTTGTAGTGCCTTTTTACTGTAGCATGAACTATGGACTATTAGGATACCCAAGTCAAGCTCATGTCTCACTGACATCTTTGTCTTTTAAATGGAAAATAAGGCTGGAGGGGGGGGAAAGTTGGTTAAAATACAGAACTTCAAGCTAATGGATTCTAAAATGATCTAGTAGTGGGGATGAAAAACCCAAAAAATACCCAAATGAGAGTTAGATGCCTGGCTGGGAGTTTTCCTCTCCAGGCTCTAACATGTTTATGTAGAGGGTACTGTGAACGTTTGGAGGGATTTGGGAGTTTCAAAAGGAAGAAGTTTATACATTAGTGCTGCAAGTTGCAAAACACTGTTGATATTCAAATGTTTATTGTGTAAAATCTGGGATAAGCTTCAGCATGAGAGCTCCTTTAAGTGCCTACAACTATTGCTAATTCCCCTCAGCATTGAGGCTTGCACAAAGGCCTTAATCCAATTCCACTTTTTTTTTTCCCCCTCAGAAAGCCTATGCTATTTTCTCTCACATAAACTAACAACACTATCCCATCACACTGCAGAATGGGTCAAAGAAAAAGGGCTCTGTGTTTATACTTCACCAACACTTTGTGTTTCTTGGCCAAGTATGGCAAGAAACTTTAAGTGGGTCCCCCAGGCCCCATGCCACCTTTAGAAAGAAAAATAAGCCTTCAGAGATTGAAAACAGACTATTTTAGGCACGAAAAAAAACCCTATGAAATGTCAACTATTCTTTCAGTGGCTGTTCCTGAAAAGGAATTGATCACCCAAGCCTCATTCTTCCAGTTCTGATTTAAATGATGAAACAGAGGAATTGCTTTGATACACTGGTTGTATTCTCCATCATCCTTAGAGATTCTCTTTTTAGGAGTCTCCTCAGAATACTAATCTGTGTGTGCATGTTTTATTCTACCTACTCATCAAAACAGCCTTAAAGCAGTAAGTTCCATCAGGGGAAAGACATTTTATTAGTTCTCTAGGTTTACTTTTATCAAGTGCAAGAGAAATTGCTTTCTGAAGTGTATTTGTAAGCTTCACCCATAATCTGTCTTGTACAGGATATCCCAGCTGTGGTGTCAGATATTCTGTCTGTAAAACAGCCTTTATTCCTGGCAATCCCAGCAGTGTTATCAAGGTTTAAACAATAATAAAGACAGCTGCTTTGAGGAGTCACCCTCCAGGAGCAGGAGGAGCTGGTCTGGTTCCTACCTGATCACCTACAAAAGGTGACAACAGAAATTCTGCTGGAACACTGGGGATGCTAAAATGCCAGAGGGTACACCAGCCTGGTTTTTGGGCTCCCAAACAAGAATTAAAACTCTTTATCAGCACTCCTTGATTGCTCTCACCATGAGAACCCAACTGCTATCCTGTAGCACCACTTGTGCTGATTTGGAGTGGGATTCTAATCTCCTGAATAAGCTCAGAGTGAGTTATATTGCTCCAGAAGGAATCAGAGGAATTCAGCTTGGAAGGGAATCACTTGCTGAAGCCCTTGACAAGCTGCAAGTTATTCTTCCTTCACACTGCCTTTGCTCTTGAACATGTGTGTTAGTGGCTGAGCCAAAGCTTCATATAGCTGGTGGGGTTTTTTTCCCCCCTCTTATTTGATTACTTTTCCATGATAGCTACAGGAAACTCAGCTGAGGTATGAACACTCTGTCATGAGCCATAGGGAATAAGGTAAATTTTCCTGCAGGTTTTGCTTCCCTGAAGAGTTTTAGTACATTGCAGGAACCTGTTTTCCCTCCTCACAGCTTTTTGGGGCTGTGTTGTCCATGCAGGGTGCTGAGGAGGACAGGGGAAGGCCCTGCTGCCCCTCATGGCCTTGCACTGCCACCTAGAGCTAAGTGCTCCCAGCTCCTTCAGGGCTGAAGCAGCAGAAGCTTCCCCCACATGGGATGAGCAAGGAGACTATTCCAGAGTATTTGTGTCCAAGTTGTTCACTAACTCACATGAACTTAATCCACTGATTGAGCAGAAGTGCATGATGGAGAGTGAGGATGGTTTCTTTGAGATGCTACTCATTAAATACTGAAAAAGCATAGTTTTGTGGGTTTTTGAGGACAGTTTATTTCCTATGGTGCTGTTTCTGATGTATTTAATGTATTTTCTCAGGCTCTTCTCCACTGACAGCCTTTTAGTCTCTTGGAGCATGTTCTACCTGTTACCAGCCAGGGATTAGCTGAGTGCTGAAATCACTTTTTGAGGGCTTGGCTTTTTTTTTTTTTAATGGCTTAAAAGGCTATAACTCAACACAAATAAGAGATTTTTATGTGCTGGGTTTAAAATTATCCTGCACACAAAGCTTAAGTGTCACTTAGGTTCTGTTTCATTTAGTTGCAGCTTTAGTTAGGTGCTGTTAATTTTGGTTGTGTCCTGCCAAACTAAATTGAACAGTTAATTTTTTATTATTTTTTTTGTTTAATTTTTCCTAAGGGGCATCTTTCTCATGAAGGATAAAACAAAAGAAATACCTCTGCAAAAATAGCAATGTGCTATTAAAAGGAAACCCCCAAGTATTTCAGAATAGGCACTAAAATGATGCTTGCTCTTTTCATTTTACTATCCTACAGAAGATAAACAGACACATTTTTGTCTTCATAAACACACGAAGAAAAGTTCATCTTGCTTCTGGAAATAGGAAATCTGGGATATTTCTTTTGATAGGATCATCAAATGACTAAATATTTCTAGGGAGAGCTTAATTTCTCCTGCCTTGTGCTGTGTGCAGTGCTTCTGGTGGAGCATTGAGAAGAGTTGAGATTTTAGCTGACTGACAAGGCTCTGGATGTATTTAGCAACTTTAATTATACTTGTCAGTTCAGAATGAGTGGAAAAAAAAATGTACCCAACCAGCAGAAATATGTCAGTTGGCTATTAGTTACAGCAAAGTCTCTCTTTTATCTCTCTTCTCTCAGGTGGAAACTATCTTTTCTCTTGAAAAGAGAACCAGTTCAAAAACTTGAGACCCATCACTGTCTTGAGGGGTTTTAATTACTCCTCTGCCTTTTTCCTCTTGCTGGTGGATTGTCTCTGTGTTGGAGGACTTGTGCTTTGCAGATTTGCCTTGCTGTCAGCACAGTCTCTTGCTTTTAGGGTGTCACCAATTCAGCTCTCTGATTGTCTCCTTTGGTTTCTCTGTGAGGGGAAGAGCACCTTGTCCTGGTGAGGGAAGGGAGAAATGAGCACTGGCACTGGCAGCAAGGACACAAACTGCAGCAGGAGTGCAGGAGTTGCTGGCTTAGTTGCTAGCAAGGGTAAATGTAAAGTACTGCATGTGGGAAAGAACAAGCCCATGGATCAGTCCAGACTGGGAACTGATGTGTTGGAGAA
>VWZO01001418.1:439671-458794 GCA_013396975.1 Bucco capensis | reverse complement strand
ACATACTGGGATGCTGTGTAAATGACCTACAGGTCCCATTCAAACTTGTTCAGTTAGCAGTTTTGTCCATGCAAAGGCTGCCTTTTCCTTTCTCCTGTCTTTGTGTCTCTCTAGGACGTGCAGGTTCTTTCTGTCCTCACTCCTCTCCTTCACTTCAAGGTTTCTGTGAAGTGTGGATGTCTGGAAGGGTTTCCTTTTGGCTTGGCATGGGGCTTGGAGTGTTTCTTCTGTGAGCACTGAAGGTTTGGATCTAGTATCAAAGGGTTTAGAGCTAATGATTTTAAGTATGGTTGAATTTTATTGCTCCTCTGGTGGGCTAAAACCTTCAGCAACTCTTTGACCTTTTCCCAGTCAATCCAATTCCATCTAATACTCTGTGACTAATATGGTGGATATTTAATCTACTTTGCTGCTGAAATGACTTTTAGAGCCATTTTTTCCCCTTAACTCTTCCTCTTTAGAGAAATTGCTGATCATCAGCTCTAAATATGTTACAGTAGCACAGCACAGATTAGGGCTTGGAAGGGACCTAGAAAGATCATCTAGTCCAACCCCCCTGCCAGAGCAGTTGCCCACTACAGCTTAGGCTTTGGGAGACAAAGCTTTTTCTTGGAGTGAAAAGAAAATTAAAAGATGTCATTTCTTTTCTAGACCAGAAGTGAAATGAGGAGATATAATTATATTCTGAAAGGAAAAGGCAGGTTTAAGATGACAAATGGACAGAAACCTCTCTAATCATGCTGTTAATGTAGAAGGCAAGATGAATAGCCACACCTTAGCCAAATATTTCCTGTAACAGAGTTAAGCTTGGAAGAGAAATTCAAGGAAGCTCCTAAACCCAACATTTCCACCCTCTAGGGTAGTGCTTTCTGAGAGACAATGTGGAAGATGGATCTTGTCTTATAAGTAGTACCAAGAAGCTGTGTTGAATTTGGTTTAGACCAAACAGAACAGTTGGGGCCACAAAGCCACCAGAGTGCCTGAGGTACTTGGCCTTTCATCCCCTAAGACATGCAGCTTGCCAGGATGCTGCACTCTGCACACCTGAGCACAAGGGATTTGCTTTATCTGATGTCTGTGAGGAGCCAACAAATTGGGTGCTGGATAATCTCTATAGCCACAACCCTGTGCCTTGTTATTTAATCATGGGCTATAAGCACATGGAATTGAGTCCTTTGGATGTAATGGAATTAGCTATGTGGCTGAAATGAAGCATTTAGGCAAGTTTTTGCAGGGTTGTGGCATGAAGCTTTTCCATCTGGAAGGAAATGTGCTACCTAGCATTGTGCCAGGTGGAGAGAGAGAGAGTTAAGTGTCATCTCCCTGCCCAAATCCAGGGCAGGCTGAGCTAACTGCAAGGGGCATATGAAACAGGCTAACTGACATGAAAGATGTACTTACCAGATCTGTGAAAGCTGAAGCTTTCAGTGCAAAGAGTGAATGGAAAGGAATTGGAATTCTCTTGCTGGTCCCCAACACCAAAAACATTGGTGCAGTCCCCTGAGGCTAAGTCAAGGGTGGAAGTGAGAACTAAGCTTGTAACTGTTTGAAGAGTGAGTCTCAAAGCAACCTGAGAATAGAGGCAATGGTGAAAATGGAGAGGATGAACCCTCAAGACAGTTAGTTTTAGCTGCAGTTTTATTAGCCTGTGCAAAAGAGCTGAGAAGTAGGCTTGGGGAATCTAGCTCAGTCTTCCTAAGAAATCACACCAAGGGATGAGCTGCATTAAAGTCCCAGTAATGGCAAGGATTGGGCTCTCCTCCTCTTGCCTGTAAGTTTGGGACTTGAAGCTTCAGAGCTGTCCATATGGCAAATTTCACATGCACTAAAATTAAGAGAGGGGTGAGGTGACCCAACCCACGTGTAAGAAACATCCTGCTTGGGATGCAAGTGTGTGTTAAAGGAGTTGGTGGAGAACCTGGGGCTGTGCTGTGCTCCAGCCTTGCTGAAATAAGGTGCCTGCCTCACAGGAGAGGAGAAGGCAGCCTTGGGATGTGTTCTGAGCCCATTCTGTCTCAGGAATACCTGGCTTCTGTGGATTGCCTTGAGGAAAAACTCCCAGGAACAGCAGCTAAATGCTGCTGCTGGAGAGCATCTAGGTATAAGACAGGCCAAGAGATAGTGGTTCATGAGCTTGTGTGCATCTTCCTAGCAGCAGAGCAGCCCTGTAGAGTACCAAACCCACAGCTCAGTTCTTCTGTCCATAGAAGGAGATTAACCATCCATCATTAACCATCACAGCACTTTCTGATGCTTAAGTACACTGATGTTTCAAGGGAGCTCAGCTCTTCAGAGATGTAGAGGTTTAGGGTTGCTTTTCCAGCTTTATTATTGGCCATGAATTACACCTTAAAAAATGCAAAAAATACCTAGTTATGTTTATCCTCCTCTTTGTGTGTGCAGAATAGAGCTGTAACTGATGGCACACAAATGAGGTATTCATGCCTTGAACACATGGATGAAATAAGCCAATGTGCAAACCACCATGTGCAGTTAATTTATAGACAAATCTATTTGGAGCAGGTACAAAGAAAGGTGTAAAGTACTATGTTTTAACAGATTTTCATGCCATATGCATTTGCTTTGCCTGAAGGGGGAAAAAGAAAAGATTGAACTAGATGCCTTGAACAAAAAAAAAAATTAATGTTAAAATACCTTTTGAAAAGTATCTTGTTTTAATGACAGGAACACTGCTTTTCATGGGTTATTAGTATGTTTAACTATTGGAGCTTTTTTTTTTTAGATGGCTTGAATAAATTAATGGGTTTTGCTACTTAATTTCATTTAAGAAAACAAATTCAGGACAAAACCCCCCTGAACTTTGACATTCTTGCCCATATTTATTGCATATCTTTGGAAATGACCTAATTTCAGCAATTCAGATGAAAACAGAGCTCAGATCTCCTCCTTCCCAATGAAGTCTGACAGCTCAGAAGTGAAACCAGTTCAGTTTATTTTAACAGCTCCACTTCAGTGATTTTTGGGGTTATTAAACTCTTTGGGGAAACCTTCCACACTTCAGTAGGGGGAAGGAAATTTATATAGTGGAAAGAAGAAAACCAGATGTAATTGCCAACTTCTACAGAGTGACTCTGGTAATAACAGCAGCTTAGAGAGATGTTTGGAAGTCTCCAGTACAAAACTGGATGTATACACATTTTGGGGTGAAGGCAAGCTCTATTGGCATGATGAACAACTTTCTCCAAAACTATCACTAAGGCAAACATGAGCAACTATTGAGTAACTCATTTAGGAAGCTCAATTCAGGAAAGTGGATTTTATCTACTACTTTAGACAAAAGTCCATGCTCCAAGTGTACAGCCCTGAAAAAAAAAGGTGTTTGAGGACTAGCAAAATACTTCCAAGTGACAATAACTGGTAATATTGGCTGGTAGGAGATAAGTAGGAACATATTTTGCTGTGTTGCATAGTCTAGGTAAATGCCAGGGTTTCATAAGCTTCCAGACAGATGCTTAGTTGTCTTTTCCTTAGCCCTCATGAGTTATTAGTCTATGGCAGGTGAATGCAGATCTGCCTTAGGTGCTGAGAAGTAACTTCTGATGAGCTTTGCTGCAGTGCTGTTGCTCTCCATCTGGTTCCTCTACCACAAGTTACTGACTCTGTAGTAGTTGGAAGACTGAATACCTGATAATGAACAGATTTAACCCAAAATAATCCCCTGCTTGGTTGCAAGGTCACCTTGACTTGACATAAATAGTGAAAGGAGCAGATCTGCTGAAAAGCAGCATGGTTCTGGACATGATTTCTCTTCTGCTTTTCTCTTAGGCTAGCTCTGGCAGAGGTAGTTGCTTCCAGAACTACCACAGCTGGATTTCCTAGAGCTGTCAACACCTTTATCCTCTGAACTGGAATCTAAGCATGTCCAGAAAACTCCAGGTCAGGCCTGATCTCCTTTGCTGTGCCCCAAATGATGCTTGCTCCCCCTGCTCACTCCACATCATCTATGAACTAAATGACAGTCAGTGCCATTCAAATCCTTCTAGAAAAGGCAGGAGAGTGTGTGTATGTGTGTGAGCACAGGCTTTGAAAACTTTGCTGGATGATACATTTCCTTTCTTTGATCTCTCTGAAATCCATGGAATGCATTAGTGCTATTTAACTTTGCCCACAACAGTTGAAAAAGGAAGAAAGCTGACTCTAGTGTTTATTTTCAAAACCCTCCTGCCAAGACTGATTTTTTTCCTTCAAGGGAGAAGAAGGAAAGGAGAACAAATCTCTTCTTGGCTGCCGTGGTCATTATCATGTATTTTTAGGCAAATATAAGTGAGTATTGAAAGCTTTCATAGAGGTGGACAGTGTGAGCCTGACTGCAAAGAGATCATTCTGAGCAGTTCAGGTACTGGCTAATAGGACACAAGAAAGGCTCTTGGAATTTTGTATCAAGGGCTAGCTCTGCTAGGAAGGTGCTTGGAAAACCAGCTGTCATGGTGATGAGGAGTGTGGCTTGTACAGCCCTGAAATATGATGTAATCAAAGGGTGAATGCAGAGAATTGCTGATTTAGACCAGTGAAGATAACTGGAGGAGCAGAAGGCTGTTAGCATGTAACTCATGGAATCTAGGGAGGGATAGGAAGATATCAGTAGAGCCTGGAATGGTTCTTGCTCTTCAGAGGGGAAAAATTCTAAGTTTATGTTGGATTAATTTGGAGAAAAGACAAAGAAGAAGCCTTTAGAGAAGATTCTCCCATAATGTGACCTACAAAAGAGAGAAGTGATGCAGTCAGGATGTTCATTGCATCCATCTCTATATGGAAATAAGACTCTGCTTTCCCTCAGAAGCATTTTTACCAGTCCTGTGTCTGGCACCAAATTGGTGAAGCTGTAATCAATCATATTTTTTCCTGTTTGGCAGCTGAGCAGACAGCTTTCAAACTTAGCAAGATGAGCCCTGCAGGTTTGCATTGAGGGGAGCTTCTTTTCAGAGTGATTTCAAATGGTTGCCTGAGAGAAGGGAATGTCATTAGGCTCCCAGGCTACTTCCAGGATTATCATACAACTTGTGTTTAGACAAAGAAGTTGACACTTTTTTTTTCCTCTTCTCAGGCTTCACATGTAGGAATCTTATTATCCCAGCTGATATCACTAGGTTATCATTGGTGTGTCCTGTAAAGGTCTAGATGGCATCTTGCTGAAGGAAGCAGTGATTGCCTAACCTTTGTGGATCATCTCTTCCTCTGACAAAGGGCAAAGTGGGGAAATCTTGTGAGGAGAGGTTGGTGTGATCCTTGTTTGTAGGAATGGCCTTTTCTCTGGGTCTAACCAGCATCTGCTAGCCCCAAACTGGCCAAAATGTCTTTGATATCTTGCTTTAGAGAGAGGTAGGTGGATGTGGCTTTCTTCTGAAGTCTTATCAACAAGTCAGTGGGAAAAGCTGATCCTTTCCAACATGGGATCCAGTGCACTGGATAAAAACACAGGGATGTCATCAAGGCACTATCACAGCACCAGGATTACTGTCTGTGCATCTAATGTAAGGCCCAAAGTGAACCATGCTAGGGAGACTGAGATAATGACAATTAGGAGAAAAAAAAATATAAAGGAGATAAAGTGGTTTTGAGTGCCAAATTATCCCCTCCTGAGCCTGATCAAATGCCCACTGTAATCAGGGCAGACATCCCTTGGCTTTGCTAGGTACTGGGCCAGGTTCTGTGTTATCCATGTCTGTCTTAGTGGGCTGTGCTCTTTGTTTTATCAGGCTGCTGCCAGAGTGACCCTGAGAATGACCTCAAGTAAAAGTCAAATTACACTGAAGACTTTTTCTCACCTAAAAAAAAGCCAAAAAACAAAATAAGAGAAATATTGAAGGCTTATCTCAAACATCAGATGGAAGTGGGGGGAGAAGAAAGCACAGAGTATAGTTCCTTCCTTCCAAACTGGGCCAAGAAAGAACACTTTAAAGAGTCAAAGGCAGAGCCAGAATCTGTTCTTCTTTACACAGTTGTGAATTAGAAACCATTCTGGGTCATAGCTGTAGGAATGATGTAACAGTGCATGGCAGGAAGGCCAAGTGATTGTCCATCCCTGTTTTGAGCAGGTTTGTCACAGAATGTTTCACTGACACAGCCTTGATGGGCACCAGTGAGACCTCATGTGAGAGTCCAGGAGAGGCTCCAAGGGGCTGAGCCCTTCTGTGTGGCAATGTTGAGACAAACCCTGATCCTTCAGCCCTTTCCTTCTGCAAAGCAAGTGGGATTTGGCTTTTTGCCTTGTAGAACCATCACAGAATCCCAGTATGTCAGGGGTTGGCAGGGCCCTAGAAAGATCATCTAGTGCAACCCCCCTGCCAGNATGCATCCTAGGATGCCATTGGCCTCTTGGCCACAAGGGCACATTGCTGCCTCATGGGCATCCTCCTAGCCACCAGCACTCCCAGAGCTTTTTCCCCAGGGCTCTTCTCCAACACATCAGTTCCCAGTCTGGACTGATCCATGGGCTTGTTCTTTCCCACATGCAGTACTTTACACTTCCCCTTGTTAAATGTCATTCAGTCTCTCCCTGCCCATGTCTCTAGCCTGTCCAGGTCACTCTGGATGGCAGCACAGCTCCTGGTGTGCCAGCCACTGTTCCAAGCTTGGGATCATCCCCAAACTTGCTGAGGGAACACTCTTCCCCTTCATCCAGATCATTGATGAATATATTGAACAGTCCTGGCCCCAGCACTGACCCCTGGGGCACACCACTAGTCACAGGTCTCCAGTTAGACTCTGCTCCACTGACCACAACTCTCTGGGCTCTGTCCTTCAGCCAATTCCCAATCCATCTCACAACATGAAGGACTAGAGTGAGTTTTATGTGGTAAGCAACATGGAATAGGTTTCTATATGGGAAACTCTGGACTACATAGTAGTCTCTAGTGTAGTAGTAGCTACACAGCAGTGGTACAAGTAACAACTAAAACTGCAACAGGGAGCCTGAAAGTGGAGTTTGCTGCAGGGCCTCTGCAATCTGGGCAATCTTTGAAAGGACATAATGAATGTTGTTCCTCTTTGAAGCTGAATGCCTAAAGTTCATTTTCCCTCTCTCTGTTCTCTCAAAGGGAGGTTGCCAACTTGGTGCCAAGCAAGATAAGTTTCTAACATGTATTATGTACCTTGGAGGCTGGTGGGTGCTGGTTCCACTCAATTGCACTGTGTTGCTGTTGAGGACAATTTGTTCTGACCTGCAGTGTGAAGCCTGTAGATGAATTGGCTCTTTTAGGTATGTCACCACAAGAACTGAGCTGGATGATGTTCTCTATTAATCCAAGCAAATCTGGGGTAAAACATGATTCCATAGAACCAGTTAAGGAGAACATAGGTTCACCTACTGCTTGGTTTCTTTTCCCCTAAACCAGCTGAAGGAATATCTTATGTTTAAATCACTTGGCTTGCACCCAAGAGAGGTGAGATCAGTTCTTATGGATGTTTTTCAGCCTTTCTATAAGGCTTTGGACTGATCACCTCTTTCTTCTGTGTCTCTTTTCCTGATGTGTAAAACAGGGATAGCTGTAATCACCTATCTATGAATAAGTGACTTTCTGAAAGAATTGGAGCTCCAGGCTCAAGAAAGTGTGAAGTATGAACAGAGCAGAATGAGAACATTATGCTGAATAACACATTGGAGAAAACCAGGGCCTGCCTTCTGTTTGAAAGATGCTTCTAGTTGTTGTTCAGGTGTAATTTTGCCTATGCATGTGCATCCAGTACTTTGAACACAAATTACCTGTGTAGACTTCATGAAGAGCTCTCAAATGCATGTGGCCATGGAAGTCACAAGGCATTCTTGTCCTTGACAGGCTAGCTTAACTCTTAAAGGGAAAGGAAAGATGTTCTAAACTTTTGGAAGAAGTAGATGAAGAGAACTTTCAACAGTTCCAGTTCTTCTTTCTGGGTGGGTTTTCTAGGCAAATCACTCAGTAGTTCATGAATGAAGCTGTTTTCATTTAATTTCTTTTGTACCAAGCAATTCTATATCATTTTCTTTGACAGCTGTAAGGTTGGATACTACTTTGATTTATCTGAAAGCTTTGTAGCTCTGGTAAGGTATTGAAATCCTTAATTCAGGCTATGGGACAGAGAACTGTACTGGCAGGCAGGGGAGATGAGCCTATACTTTAATTTGGGGGTATAGGGGTGTTTTCCACATGAATAAAAGTTATGTTTTTTTTAAGACACCATCCTCACACCAGTAACCATTAGAGGGAAGTGCTAAATTTGCTATGCAAGCTCTACTTGTGAAGTAGTGCTTGGTATATCCTGCTATTAGAGGGGAAATATCCAACCCATCTCAAAGCAAGGGAAAAAAAGTCATTAGTTGTGTTTTGTGACCTCTCAGGCATAATTAGCTGTTGTCTGAGAGGCAGCAGCACTGTGCTGGAAGGAGGGAGGTGTGTGGCAGAGAATACAAATACAAACCACCCTGCCTGGTCATGAATAGTTAACCAATTCTGCTTGTACTCCACTTTTTTCTGTTGCATATCCTCTAAGGTACAGCAGAAAAAAGAAGGCTCCCATTTTAATGAATGTTGCTGGTGTGTAGAGAGAGATGATATAGGCAAGCATAGGTCATCTATAGCCCTTAGTATCAGCTGTAGCATACATGCCACTATATCATAATACCATTTTATCCCTCCTGATCTTTGATCAGTGCTAATGATCAAAGTTTGCTTAGCAGCCAGGAGAATCATGAGACAGTAGATATTTATAGCTTATGGCCAATTCTGATTACTCTCTAGCAGCTTTCCCAGTGTTCTCTAGTTTGATTGATGTCATTGGCATGCTTCAGCATTCAGCATATATCAAATAAATTTGCTATGCTTTGAACATGAAAGGCAAGTAAAACACTGATAATTTAAGACACCAGAAAAGTGTGTGTGTATGGGGGNNNNGGGGGAGGAGATGAGATGCACATTGCTGCATGTCCTTTGGCAACTAACACCACACAAGGCTCAGCAAGACAGTGCCCGCATGCAAATTGCTGAGCATCCTCCCTCATGCAAGGCTTTGCTTCCACTGGAAGAGTGCTGCTGTTCCAAGGGGCTTGAGAGATGAAAGCTGAGCTGCATATCCTGCAGTGGAGAGGAGCAGAGGAGCAAGAGACAGCTTTTTGGGGTGACTGCTTTACCAGCTGAAACCTCTCAGCTCCATCAATCAGGCAAGGTGAAAAGCCCAAATCCAAAGGCACCAGCATCCCACCTCTTTTGATCCCCTGCCAGTCACAGGGTGTGGAAATACATTGCAACCTGAGAATGGGCCATTTTCCTCCTGCTTTCCTTTCCCTGAGAGTCTGTATTTATTGGATTTAACTAGCTAATGATTGTGCTCTCTCCTGTGTGCCACCAGGAATCTCCCTGCAGAGGTGACAGTTGTTTGGAAGGAAGAGGCACTTACAGCATAAGCAATCCATGGGATCTGCTAGGAGCTCTTTTGCAGGGCTGAGTCCTGCCAAGGGTTAAGCATTGACTCACTTCAAAACTGATAGCAAAATTATACACCCATTTTCCTCCTTGAGAGACAGGATTTGGTTGAGCCTTGTGAGGCCACGACGTGCTTTATGTGGGCAGCATGTTGATTCTGCTTGGGGTGGCTTTGTGCTGTGGCTGGGGCTTTGGCTTTAGGCTGTGCCTATCCCTAGCACACTCTTTAGGTTCTGTGTCAGTGCTCTGTGCCTGTAACAAGGCCCAAAGTTGCCCACCAAATGAGCTTTCCCTGCCTGTGAGCCTGCAAACCTGCTTGCAGCACGACTTGGAGCTCATGTGGCATTTTGTGTGCCTGAATACACGAGTTGTGTCATCAGGGATGAAATAGCTGTGAAGATGCTGAAGTGGAGAGACTGGGAAGGGTGGGGGGTAAAGCATCCTGTGCTCACAGGTCATCAGAAGATGCTCTGAATGGTTTACAGACCCTTTGGTTTTTGTGGTGTAAGCTTCTCATCTGCAAAATGGCTGTTATAAAATCACAGTCATTGAGGTTGGCAGAGACCTCTAAGCTCATCCAGTCCAAGCATCCCTAGCACTCCCATCCCACTAAGCCATGGCCCTAAGGAGAGCAGCTCAATGTCTCCTCAACCCCTGCAGGGATGGTGACTCCAGCACCTCCCTGGGCAGCCTGAGCCAAGACTGAACAACCCTTGCAGGGAAGAAATTCCTCCTTCTACCCAATCTAAAATATTCCTTTGTTTGTCATAACTATCTAAGCTCTTTTTTAGATACCTGTCTATTCCAAGGGCTCTGATTCCAAGCCCTACAAGAATACTTCTTACCATCAAGATTTCTTCCTAATTTGCAAACATGCACATTTGTAGACTAACAAAGAAAAAGGTGATCTCTTTCCTTCTTTTTTTTTTTTCCCTTTTAAAAGCAATTTTCCTGGCCCTGAGCACAATAACAACAGAGTTAAGCTATGTCATTAATTTCCATAGATGGTAGATGGAGAATGTGAAATTCTAAGCACCTGAGTGGATCATCAAACTCTTCTACCACATAATGACTCTAAATAATCATTCATCATAATTAGTACTGTTAATAATGTTAAAAATAAACACTTGCACCTCAGACCATTAGTAATAGTAATCTTGTCATAGTCCACAGAAAATCACTAGACCCAGTTATTTTTCACAGTGGGGCACAGATATGAGGCAGATAATTAAAATATCAAGTACCTATTTGATAAACCTTTGCCTATCATTATGATGTTGCCATTGGCCTCATTATTATACTTTCAATATGTTCCCTTGTATATATTGTGCTTAATAAAGTGTTTAAAAAGTGGCTTTGGGTTTCTGGGATCAATAGATGTTAGAAAGAAAAATGTCTATGAATCCAGAGGTAGGGAAGAAATGGGATTCAAAGTGTGGCTAAATGAATTTCTGTCACTCAACCTTGTGCTAAGAGGTGACACAAAGCTAATCCTAGCCATAAATCCCCAAAATAGAATTGAAGTGATGCTTAGGTGATATTTAATGGTTATTTTTACCTGAGTAGATGAAATGAAAAGTTAGCTGGATAGGAGAGATGAGCTTGAGGAAAGAACAGAGTATTCTAAAGTGGTTTTTTTGCTCTTTTAGGTCCAAGTTTTTCTCTCTCTTGCTTCCTTGGTGGTTAATTGTCCAGTCATTCCTTACCTGTCAGGAATGGAGTTCTGCAGGACTAAGTTTCTGGTCATTAGTTGAAAAGAGTGCCAGAATTGCTCTGCAAGGAGCCAATGTTTATTGAGCTGCTCTCCTTAGGGCCATGGCTTAGTGGGATGGGAGGGATAGGGATGGTTGGGATTGATGAGCTTAGAGGTCTCTTCCAGCCTTTGTGATTCTGTTTTGTGTTGTTTCAGTTGAGGCCATAACTTAATGCTTTAGGAATAAAGCACAGAGCCCAGGATGATGTGTCTATCCTTCATCCTGAAGGATGTGGAGGAGTTCTCCAAGATGTCAGCCCAGGTCTCTGCTTCAATTCTTTGCTTAGCTCCATTCAATGGATTTCTTGGTGTCTTTCAGGGATGGGAAATCTCAGGAACTGAGGACAGTCATTGCTTCCCTTTTGTGTGTATTTACTTTGGAATGAAGGGAAAAGCAAAGAGCCTTGGCTTGCCTTCAACTCTCTGTCTGCATGCATGCCAACCTAGCATTGATTCTAAACTCCTCAGATCCTAGTGACTGAGCAGAATTTGGGATGGGGAGAAGGATGTGGTCCCATTCTTGCTGAGGTGCCTGCAGATGAAAGCACAGGGCCTGTTTGCCTATGAAGATGAAATGCAGGCAGCCAGCTTCCCCACCTGGAAAGGTCTCACCTGCTGGAACTTTTTGTCCTCCTCCTTGGCAACAGTCAGCTTTTCGTCTCCTCTAACAGAGAGCTTGGCACACATGGCAAGCAATTTCTTTCAGAGGTAGGGAGATCTATTAAAGCCTTATCATCATCTTCACACCAGATATTATGAGCAGGGTTGTAAATAAAGCCTTATCACCTGCTTTCAAGCTGATAGCATTAAGCAGTGGCAGCACTAGGATTTCTGTTTTTGGTTTGACCCACTTGGAGTGGCTTTATTTAGTGAGCCAGGCTGCAGTTGCTTTCCCCCTCAACACATCTGATATTCTACAAGCTTTTTGGGGAGAGGATGCCTTGAGTTCTAACTGAATCTAGAGCACTCCTTTCAGCAGTGTGAGATATCTCCTGTGGCTAACCATGAACTGAGCCCTAACCAATATCCTCAATGTAGGCTAGTCAACTGAGGACAGGCAAGAGAAGGGCAAGTGCCTGGCTGCCCAGAAGTAATGAAACTCTTTCAACAGATTGGGAAAGCAGCTGATGAATCAACTTTGCCAAAATGCTATTTTAAATGCTTGCTGTGCTATAGATTACTCTCAGACTAAAAATGGATTCTTTTTCAGTAGTGTTAGGGAGGCTCTGAATCATTTCCCCCCTTTACCCAAAGCTACTCCAGTGTGACATCCAGTGGCAGGGTTTTCCCAAGTTTAGGACATGAGCAGGTTTAGTCATCCAGTGGCATTTTCTTTGTAGAAATGAGCTGTTTATTCTCAGTAAGTTGGAGATAATCTCTTCCAGAGTTGAGAGCTGTTCCCACTGCAATGTCTGGGATTCTGAGGAGGCTGATGAACCTAACAAAACCCCTAGGAAAAATGCCACTCTTCATTAGCTCCTCCTTGTCACTGAGGCTTATTAGAGCTGCTTATTTGGGATTAGCACAGACAGAAAGTGTTGTTGAACTAGTTAGATTCACATTAATTTTGTCCCTGCTTGTGCTAGTGAGCAGGTCAGGGGAAAAGCTGAGCTGTTCTGTTTGGGCAGGGTTGGGTTGGTTTGCTCAAGTTTGATGGCAGATATTTGTTGTTATTTCTAAAGCATCATTTGGCATCTTAGTGTAAAGATTATTACAAAATTCCTATCTTCCTGAAGAAAAAACAAAGAAAGGAAACCATTGTGCTGCATCCCTTGATGCTCTGAGATGTAGCTGCTTAATCCAGGCCTTGCCTGGGATCATTTAGTGACTCCTCACAAATGGCACTGTGGTCAATGTGTAAGAACAGCAACAGCATACATGAAACCATCTTTCTCATCACAATACCAATGAAGAGCCTGTAGATGTGAGAATCCCAAAGTTTCCCCAATGCTTTAATAAGTACTGAGCTACCCTTACAATTCCTGAATTATCCAGAGCTCTAATTTGGGAGCCACCAGGCTTTAGTATGCTGGAGCTGTAGCTTTTGAGGCTTTAGGGTCATGGGAGATATTAAATATGGTTATGGAGAGATCCAGATTGCTCAGCACAATGTTGTGCAGTGTCCTAGAAGTACAAATAATTTAACCTGTGCTTAATAATTCAACTAATCCCTTCCATTCTCCAAAGAAATGGCAGGACACCAATGCTGCTGTGACAACAAACAGGTGCAACATGTCCTCAAGTGTCTTTCCCAAGAATCCTATGAGCAATGGAATAAGAGGAGGGGATAAACCCCCCCCCCTCCTGATGGACTGGAATGACAGTAACCACTCCACTGAAGTCATAATTTCATCACAAGAGAAGTCAAAGCTTCACAAGGTGGAGGGGAGGGGGGGAGAAATCTATTTATAGGAAAATATTGTGCTTTGCATTTGATAGCAGAAGTAATTATTGCAAAGGGACCCATGGAAGATCTTGAAGACAGTCACCCTCCTTTTAATAAGTGCTTGTGGCAGCTAAGTGGGGATCAGGAGTGTTCTTTATCGGGTTTGCATTCAAGTAGTACTAAATATATGCAGGTAGGAATTAAATAGTATCTGAGTTTAATTAAAATTATAGAGGGGGGGGGAAAGGAGGGAGGGGAGAAGAATGGTTGGGAAGACTGCCTGACTGCATTTTAACCAGTCACCTCAGACCCTAATTAGAAATGCTTTTCATATCTCCTGCATGCAAGGGCTTAATCTGCCGTGAGGCTGCGAGCCAGGGCTTGGCGCTAATGCCGCGCTGGCTCGGGCTGTGCATGGAGCCAAAGCTCTGCTGAGTGCCCCCCCCCCCCTCCCCTGGCAGCACAGAGCCCCTGACCCTGCTGGGATTTGCCTGCCAGGTGTTAATTGAGAGGCTGGGTTAAGCTTTGAGCATCATTGTCCCCGAGCTGAGGACAAAGTTGGTGCTCTCTTGCTTCTTTGCTCACCGGTAGATTTGATCTCTACCTCCTCCTCTTCTTCCTCCTCCTGCAAGCCTGCAGAAAATTTGCTCTTGATAAATTTATTGGTGGTAGAGGGATTAGCTCTGGCTGGGGTTTTGTTTGATTTGTTTGGAATGATCTCTTTTTGGAGAAAGAGTGGTTAAGTGGGATGAAAACCTCCTCACTGTCCTCCCCAAGACCACTGCACTTGGACTATCAGAGCAGGCACCAGGAGTAACATCTGGAGGTTAATTATACTAAAGAAGGCACAATTTCAAAGTGATTTCATCTGAGGCCTGGGAAAATAAGCTCTTTTTATTGCTCCTGAGTGGACAGCCTAAAATCATTACCAAAACAAAGAGATATTACAGGGGGGATAGAGCTTTTATAGTACTATATGGGTTGGAGTTTTCATAGTGGGTTTGGGTAATGCAAGAAAAGAGAGAGCCTCATGGCTTTGCTTTTTTTTTGCAATGAATGGCTTATTTCCTCTGTCATTTCCAGTGGGAGGAGTACATTTTTACTCTGGGCAAGACTAATGTATACCAGCTGCCCTTAAATATGACTCCCAAGTGAGCAGGATGGGAGTTAACAGTGGCAGAAGCAATGGGAGATGCTGTGGACCAATGGGGATGAAAAAGCACAGGTTAGAGTTGTTCTGAACATGTAAAGGATTTATCTATCTTTATTTCATTGCACCAGCTGATTTTAATTACGACAGTCCAAACCCAAAACTCCTTTTGGAGCATTTTTGTAGAGTTACAGGGTAACTTTGAGCAAAGCTCCATCATCCCCATGCTCTGTGCCAGAGCCACTGGCCACTGTGTGGGAAGGAAGGAGATAATCCTGCATGCAGTAGGATATGGGAGGATGGCTTTGGCCTATTGAAGAGAGAGTGATGCTTGGG
The DNA here is from genome assembly GCA_013396975.1 of Bucco capensis. Classification (NCBI taxonomy): domain Eukaryota; kingdom Metazoa; phylum Chordata; class Aves; order Piciformes; family Bucconidae; genus Bucco; species Bucco capensis. The sequence continues at coordinate 443,753 of VWZO01001418.1, read as the reverse complement.
TCTGCTTGGGTAGCTGTGAAATACATCCAGGAAAAAAACAAAAGGATGCCATGTTTTCTTTCCATGACTTTTCTGAGGTGACTCCCACCTAAGCAGTGCTCTTTCCTTGGCTAGGATCATTCCTTTGGAAGATCTAGGGGAAGGTGAGATGTTTCAGTGCAGACCTGACCTCATGATTTCCAGCTTTCCTTCAAGAGTTCTGTGGCCAAATCCCAACCCTTAGGGAATTGCCCTTTATAGGGACACGAGGAGATTGTTTCTTTAGGAAATATCACCACGTTACTGAAGAAGAACTTCAATAGAATAACTGAAATCAGCATGAATTTAGTAGCTTCCTTGGCTGGGTAGAAAGCTGCAGGTCAGCTTTGAGATCCCTGTCTATGTTCCAGTTGTAGACAGTTTCTTGTAGCAGTAGTCAGCAATCTTCTAAGGCTGTTACACCAGATTGTATTTTCCTTTTTTTAAACTCTAAGAATATTGATAGAAACTCAGTGGGAGCTAGGAAATGTTGGTGTTTGCTTTGGCATCTCTCTCTTGCTTCAGAAGAGAGGCACTGGAGGCCAGCTCACCTGAGCTCAGGATGCAGCAAGCTCCAGGAGCTGGGGCTTCTCCCTGTCCTCCCTCCAGATGCTCTGCCTCCCCCATCCTAGCCTTGCCCCAGCTCATCCACCCATTCCTTGCTGGGCACCCTGCAGCCTGGGAGAGGAAATTCATTTGGGAGTTGTGGGGGAAAAAAAGGCAGAAATTGTTGTTTCTCAGAGGATTTGGAGAGTTGGAAATCTGGCTTCTGTTCCTGCTGGAATGAAATGTGACATTTTGAGATTCTTGGCAGAGGAAACTCCTCCAAAAAGCTGCCTTTCAGACTAGAGCAAAAAACAGTTCATTCTGGGTTGAATTTGCTGGATTTCATAATAAAAAAAAAAAAATACAACCCTCTGAAATAAATGTAATTTCAAGATGGAAAAATCAAAAAGGTCACAACAAACCTCCCTTTCCCCCCAAAACTCTAACTGGCATGATTCCCAAACCAACTTCAGTCCTAGGAATCTATCTTTCCTCATTCAAAGGGAAGCTGTTGATAGTTCTTTTTCCCCACAAACACCCTTGGAGTATTCCAAGCAGGCTGCTTGGGATCTGTATTGATCTCCAGGATTTGATGACTTGCAGTAAAAAGTATGTTTATGGCCTGATTGGTTTTGCATGAGAGGTGAGAATTGCTTCTGTTGTTTGAGGCAAAAGCAACTTGTGTGCAGTCTGCTGTTTGTGGTGATTGTAGGCCAGCCTTAAACCATTGGGGTGGTATTGAGATTTCCAAGGATTCACAATAGTTAATAGCTAATTCTTAATGCCATAATGGACTTCTCTCTAGATGGAACTGTATTGCTTTCATTTGGTCGTGATGGAAAAGAACATAGCAACAAGAGTTTCTTAACTAGGTTGGGTGAAACTCTGAGTTTCTTACTGGTTTAAGATGTTTCCTGAAGTAAGACTCAAAGCTTGTGCCCTGTTTCATCTTGGAACTCTTCCCTCCTGGCTTTCCTGGTGGCTCCAGAAAGATCTTCCTTAGGCTTTGGGGTGATAAGGTGCATTTTAGAAGTTGATACAAGGAAGAATGAGGATAATGGGGAACAATGTGTAAGCTATTTTCCCTTTTCAAGGGAGAAGAGAGAACAATGGAAAATATATAGAGCCTGATGTAGTGTGCTCAGGCACAAGAAGGTAGAGGAAAAGCCAAGCTGGTGCCAGTGATCTGCTGTATCCTTCTGAGGAGAAGAACAATTCTCCTTAGCATTTGGTGACTCTGAGTGATGATTGATCAGCAGCTTGAAGGTTGCTCTGTGGATGCTGTGACTCTGTAAGAGCCTTTGGCTTTGGCCCTTTGTGTAGTCAGAGGGATGAACTTTCAGCATGACCTTTCTGGACTTACTGTTACTCTGTTAGGCAACTAGTAAGTATTCTCTTGTGTAGTTCTGGCTAAAGTACAGAATGACTTGTGCAGCAGGTGAATTATCTGTTGGGGCTTGAGGCCTAATGGTGTTTGTTTGTACTTTTCTGTCCCTGCCTTTCCTGTTTCTGGAGAATTCCACTGGTTCTGTATTGATAGAATCTGCTTCACCTCATTGCTCCAGGTGAGCTCACCAGTGCAAAGATGTCTGGCTTGGGGTTAGGAAGCAGGCTTCTGGTCCCTTCCATCTGGGGGATGGACTTTGGCTGTAAGTAATAACAAAAGGCTTCATTAGAGAGCTAATCAACTCCCTCACCTCTGAGACCTAAAGTAATCATCTGTTTCAGATGCACAGCTCTAAGAACAAGCCTCTAGGAGAAACTAGCTTTAAGCAAAGCCAGTGGAAGGCAGCAGGTGCTGGAACTACTTTCCTCCTGTAGGGAAGGTTCAGATTAGATATAAGGAGGAATTTCTTTGCTGCAAGGGTTGTTAAGTCTTGTCCCAGGCTGCCCAGGGAGGTGCTGGAGTCACCATCCCTGCAGGGGTTGAGGAAACATTGAGCTGCTCTCCTTAGGGCCATGGCTTAGTGGGATGGGAGTGCTAGGGATGCTTGGACTGGATGAGCTTAGAGGTCTCTTCCAGCCTTCATGATTCTGTGATTCATCCTGAGCCTTTCTTTCAATAAAGTTTTACTTTGGCATCTTGCAGAAAAAACAGTTTTTTGGGAGTTGGGTAAACAGAGCTTGAGCCTGCACAAAGTTGGATTAAGGAGGGGAAGGGCAAAGGAGGATATGACAGAGGCCATCATGGGTTCAAACCAAATTTGGCCTGCAGAAGGCAGAAGAAATCCCCCTGGTGACAGATGCCATCTTGTGGGTCATTGTGCCACTCTGCCTCCTGCCACTTGCTATAAAGAGAAGAGAGAAAGGAGAGGGCTGGCTTCTCACAGGCTTCCAGTTGGACAAGTAATTCAAAGGGATGTGAGCATGCTTGGCTTCAGGCTTTGCATGATGCTGTAAACATCAAGCCTTTGCTTGTCAGCACTCCATGCTCTTTAGGAATGCTCAAGTCCCCTCTGAAAAAAACCACTCTGTGTGTCTGGAGACATGGAAGCAGGAAGAGGGACGAATGATAATCAAATTATTTTGGCTTTATAGTAATGCAAATAAAATATTCATGCCTCATGTAGGGCCTAGGGAAGGTTAGAGCCTGCAAACTCTGCTAATTAAAATAGAATAGCACTGAGGAGTATATGTGAGAGTTACTAATGTCCCTGTTTTCCCTCTTTCCTTGAAGATCTCCTCTTTAATGACTCCATAGAAATGCAATGCTTAGCTGGTACTTGAGCTCTGGTGGTTTTGGTTTTTTTGCAGGAAATTTATATTGGAGTGCAAAAATCATCACAGCATCTACTAAGTCAAAAATCTAAAAGACTATCCTAAAGTTGATCTTACTCATTTTAAAAGGAGAAGACAGTATTTTAGGCATGAATTCCATCCAAACAAATTAGAAGGTTATTCATTCTTAAAAGTTTTATGGTGAATGAACAGCAAGGGAAGCATTAAGCTGAGGCATACAGACATGCTGAACATGCTGTAGAGTAAGTATTTCTGTAGTATTTATATTAGAAGTCAAATAAGGTCTAGGTAGGGAAGTGAATCCATCCCAGCTCTAGGTGAGCTCTGGTAAGAATGGGTGAGGAGAAAGCAAATCCATGACAAACTCAAGTAAATTTGCCTGATTGATGCCTTTGAAAAGAATTCTTCTTCCTTTGCAAGCCATTGCATCATTATGAGGAATAGGAAGATCCTGGAATGCATTCTTGTGTCCACATGCTTGGGCATGGGGTTTGGCTGAGTGGCTGGAGTCAATGGCTCTGTTGTGCAGAGGCAGCAGTTGTGGGGATGGAAAGGGAGGTCAGTCTTCAGATTATTATTTAGTCACCTAAACTTAGGAGGGAGCAAGGATGTGGGTGTGCTTGGAAGCTAGGCTCTGTGAAACTCTTCTTTGCATGTAAAAATAAATATATATATATTGAGATGCTTAAGGGCAGTGAAAAAACTTTTGGATGTGCATTTGGTAAAAATGGAAACGATTAGTGCTAAAACTTCTTGGTGGGTTAATAATGCCTTTTTAA
>VWZO01001418.1:402100-437715 GCA_013396975.1 Bucco capensis | reverse complement strand
GGAAGCAGCCCCTCAGCACAGGGCTAAAAATGAGAGAGGTTTTACACCGTGCCCAGGCTTTGCTTAAAACCCAAATGGCCAAGCACACATTAGGGGTTTAAAATATTCATAGATGGAAGTGAAAATGAGGAGATGAGGATGTACATTTGTTGCTTGGTCAATTGACAACTCCTGCTGCATATTAATAAAAGGGATGAGCTAATTTTAAAGGGCCAGCCTGGCTTTTTTTTTGTGTGTGTGTGTGTTTTAAGGCTGACTTTGGGAGTCTGCTGAAGCTGAGGGCACAACATCACACAGGAGGCCAGCAGTGACACAGAATGTTGTTGTCTTTTGATGTAGCCCTGCTACTAACTACTACTTTGCTCAGGAATTCTGAGGTCTCTAAAAATAAGATACCCTTCTTGTATAGTCTGTCTGATGTATGGCTGCTGAACACTTTGATTTTTTTTTTTCTTTTTTCCCTTATTTTTTTTTTCCCTTTGCAGTGCATGAGGCCCTTCACAGTTGTAGGATTTTATCCACAAACAGTCAGACCATCACAGAGATGGAAGCCATTTCTTTTAATAATTAGGCCACCTTCTGTTGCAGAGAACTGCTTTTGGCATGCCTACCTCGAAATAATGTGGGCTTTTTTTTCAGTATCACTCTCCATCTCCTCCCCCCCCCAGTACTATCCAGTGAAGTGCTCACAACACTGGGAGTTCAGAGGGATTTTACACACACTGCCTTAGTTCAACTAAGGGAAAGCTCTTTGCCCAGAGCTTTAAAACAGAAATCTGAGCCCATACATCTCAAGTTGAAGATTCACTTGGGGGTTGGGTGCTTTTTTGTTTTCAATCCATTTTGCTTTCCAGACACCTGAATGTCCTAGTCACAATTGCTGTGTCTCTCTAGCCTGAGTCATGCTTAGGCAGTGAAATACCAAAGGAAGTCTGCCTGCTCATCATTAAAGATGCAAAACTGAGCTTCCTTACCAAACTGTAGGCACTGCACAGGGGAGGCTGTGGTGACACCAGGCTCAAAAGTCACAGCTAATATGAATTATCTCTAAATACCCACCCAGCTACCAATGCAGCAGGAGCTCAGCTCAGGCAGCCAGCAGTATTTCCAATGGCAAGACTTTAGATATTTCTGGCATCCCTTAGGCTGATTGCCTACAAAAATGAGGCTTATGTGACCACTTGCTTTACTCCTCCAACTAGTGTTGCTTTCGCCCCCCCCACCCCCCCACCTGAATTTGACAGAAGGGTGGAAAAGTCAGTGCTCATTAAGTTGTTGTAAGTTTGGTGAAAGTCAAGAGAGGAAAGAAACCCAAAGGAGTGTCCCCAGCAAGGGGAAGGTGGGCAGGACTCAAGCCTTGCAGGCTGACTTTGGGAACAGCTGGCAGGCTGCAGCATCTCCTCCTGCTTCCTGAGCGGAGCGTATGGTGAGGAGAGAGAGCAGGAGCAAGGGCTAAAGGACACAAATCTGTAGGAAGCCAGGCTAGCAGAGCAATTGAGATGTGTGGGGTTTAGGAAGAGCAGCTAGCTTACATTTGCTGACATCTAGCTTTTTTTTTTTTTTCCTCCACTGTTGGCTCTGTGAGGAAAAATTGATGCTGATATTGAGCCTGGCTCATTGATATAAAACAATTCAGCCTGGAGAAGAGAAGGCTTTGGGGAGACCTACCAGTGACCTTCCAGGACCTAAAGGGAACTTGCAAGCAGGCTGCAGAGGGTCTGTTTGCAAAGGCCTGCAGGGAAAGGACAAGGGGCAATGGTTTGAAATTGGAGAGGAGTAGATTTAAAGTGGACATTAGAAAGAAGTTCCTCCCCACGAGGCTGGTGGAACACTGGCCCAGGTTGCCCAGGGAGGTGGTTGAGTTCCCATCCCTGGAGGCATTGCAGGTGAGGCTTGCCAGGGCTCTGGGCAAGCTGATCTAGTTGGGGATGTCCCTGCCCAGTGCAGGGGGGTTGGACTAGATGAGCTCCAGAGCTCTCTTCCAACCCAAACCAGTCTAGGATTCTAGGATTCTATAAGTATTATCCCAGTAACAACATGCTAGTGTTGCTGTGTCCTGCAAGTTTCTCTTTAAAGGCACAAAGGTGGTAAGTTCTCCAAGTGAAGTGTTTCATTAATGTGGAGCCCACTAAAATCAGCAAGTTCCTCTGATTGGAAGAGTGACTCCACCATAGTATGAATGACACAAAGCAAGCTGTGTTAGTTCACTACTACCTGTCTTCTCCTTTCAGAGAATAAGATCCAAAGCCACAAGATCTTGAAGGGAGAGAGTGTAGCAGGCCAGGCAGGATGGTGGTGCTCAGCACCCTGATGGATTAGTCTTGGTGCAGATGATGAATGAGTCTTGGTGCAGAAGACAAGTGGCCAGACAGTGACACTGCATTTATTCCTGGAAGGGAAAACCAGTCCATAAAGCTTCCCTTGATTGATCAGAAACTTCCAAGGGTGACCTCTTGGCAGGAGCTAACCACAAGACCTCTCTGGTTGTTGTGGCTGTAAGTCAATGGGAAGCATTATTGATGTTATGAGTGTGTGCTGTAATCTATAGAGGGTAGCATACCACCTAAAAAAACAGCTCTAAAGTAAAACTAGGATGAGATCAGGCTGATTACATTGGAATGGACTTCAAGGAGAACAGGATCAACTCCTTCATAGATTTCTTGTAGTTATGTGATGTTTTATTTTGTGCATGGCAATTGGAGAAGGAAGCTGGAGAGATCCTGGGAAATTCTAACCTCTACTTCTGGTGTGTTGTTGATACCTAGGCAGAAAGAGAACTTATTGATAAACTTCAGCTTTGGGCTTCATTTTAGCTGCTGCTGTTGAATTCCACAGGCAAGTGAGGTATGCTGAAAGAGGAGAGCAGGAGGCAGAAATGTTCTCTTTCTGCTGGCACTTGTTCCACTCTTAACTGCACCTAGCTGCTTCACAGAGTTGTGCAGCCCAAGCACTAAGTTCAAGTGTAAGCTTGAACTGCATTTGTTGAACACTAGGCAGCAATTAATAAATTAGATTGCCAAACAGAGCAGGAGCTGAACATCTGTGTAACCCATTCTGTCTTTAGTGACCTAACCCTGGGGCAAGAAGAGAAGCTGAACTTTGAAGGCATCACTGCAGCTCTGGGTGAGAGGAGCAAGTGTTGCTCTCAAGTGGTTCAGAACTGTTGTAGGAAGAGCCAGTGCCCTGTCAATTAGTAAAACTTTCAATTATCTCTTTCAGTAAATGTTTTTGGTGGAAAAGAATATTTTTTTCCTCCTTTTTCTCAGCTCTATTCAGTTTGCAGGTGAAGGGAGGTGACAAGTCATTTTAGCACCCAGTGGCTTAAAGGAGTTCAAATGCCCACTAAAGTCATATTAACTTGTCCAATTGACCAGTATTTTCTGCCACTGAACCAGCAGAATGGATGGCTGGAGACAATAAAATTGTTTCAATTATCTTGCATTAAGCATCTTCAAGAAGTGAAAATGCAGAAAGCAGAGAGGAAAGGAATCTAGGAGACTTGCTCAGCAATGACAAGAATTTGCCTGGGACTCATCTGAGTGGATGCCCTGTTAGAGAGAGAGAGAGAGGAAGAAATATTTACTGAAGGTACAGGCAGCTGATTTGTACTTGCACATCCCAAAGCTACAGCACCACAAGAACTTACTCTTCAATATTAATGGCAGTCCAGAAAAGAAAGGCCACTGTGCTAAAAAATAATACCAGGGAACCTTGATCATGTCACTAGCCTTTATTAGGGGACAAAACAAATGCTTCCTCTGCCTGAGAGTTGCCAGGCTCAGCATTTCCTTGAGTTTCCTGCTTGGGAGAGAAGTGTTTTGCTCCCAACACTTAGCTACAGATAAAAACTTCATTGGTCAGCAAATATGAGAGGTGGTTATAACTCTTAGCTGCATGTAGTAAACCATCTGATGCCCTCTGAGAGCCTTAGCAAATGAGTTTTTCCAGGTTTTATCTAATGGGGAGGTTGGTAGACAGCCAGGCTGATGAACACACAAGCCTGGGTGTTCATAGGAGGATGGAGAGGAATGAGCATCACCAACCTCTTGGTTAGCTGAGTAGGACCACATACCAGTCCTAAAAATGAGTTGTCCAGCTGTCAAGCTGTTGCAGGATGTGACCAAATGGAATTAAGAGCCCAAATGCTGCTCAAACCCAGCTGGGATGTTGTCTTTCAATGAGGCAAGAGCTGTTGTTAAGAGGTGGGGAGATGCAGGTGGATCAGCTTGGGAAAGGAGTGGAAGAGTTTGTTGGGTTTACTAAACTCTCATGCTAAAGATTGAAGATCCTTATGAACTTCAAGGTGATGAATTGAATCCCAAAGGAGTAGAACAGGTCTGGGATCACATTTTGCCACCTTCCTCCCAGTAAGCATTTTAGAGTTGGCACATCATGGGCATGATGTCAGTGGGAAGAGGCATAAGGGAGGAATCCTGGTTGTGGAGGGCTTAGGGGGGTAAAGCCACCCCTTTTCTGGGATGGATGACATTAGAACAGCATCAACAAAAAAGCAGATCAAGAGCTCTGCCTCTTGCAAACCAAATAGCTAAAGCCAAGCTCCAAAGGAAAGCAATCTAGGAATAAACTTGTTTAAACCTCCTCAACTGGCATTAGCTCCTGAACATTTGTCAGCCCCAAGCTAGAAGTGTTGTGTCTCCTTTGTGCCCCAGTGGCTAGGACTTTTCCTTTACTCCCTGGAATGCATGGTAAGAACACATCAGGGCAAAAGTGACCATGAAATGTGTAATTTCAAAGGCTAAAAATGTAATGAGCATCTGCAAACAACTGGCAGAGGGTTTGCTAGGGGAAGCAAATGGTCACCTACAGCCTAGCTTTGATTCAGTTTGACTTCTCCCTTACTTAAAGCAACATTCCTTTGATAGATATTTCTTTTTTTTTTTAATGTATTTCACTCAGGGAAATGTTTGGTTTACTCAAAAACTCTACAAGGCTATCCAGCCTCTCCATGCATCCATTCTTTTCCTCAGAGCAGCCACTGCAGTGTCTCTGCAGCCACTCAGTGCAGCAGGCAATTGGGGCTGATTGAGACCCAGGCAGCTTTCTATTTATGCTTACAATGTTAGTATAATTTGACAGTCAAGACACAGTCCATCTACCCTGCTGTAAGTACTAGCTTGATATAGCAAACTCAAAAGAGCACATTGGGGGTTAGCAGTTAGAGCTGAGAGTGAAAATCAAGAAACAGCAGTGGCACTGCTTTTGTCTTCAGTATACTCTTCAAGATGTGAGATGCTCCAGTGGGTGGGAGACCTGTGCACCACCCCCCCAATTCTGGGGATAACCCCAGCAGATCTGCTTTGCAATTACCTTTGCTTAAAATGGCAATTAACCCTTTCAGGGTTTTGTGGCCTACTGTGAGCAAGCAGGAGAGGGGCACTCATTTATCCCTTAGATTGAACATCATAACCAATTATAAGGGGATTGGGGAGGGGAGGCACAGGTCTGATGCTGCTGTGGATGTGTCTGGAGTGCTTCCCAGGTTTATCCTTGTGGTGTTTTTTTTTTACCACCACAAGAGGTTCTTTTCAAATAAGAATACACCCAAAATACAAATAACTGAAATGAAAACTTAACACTTTATTGAAAGAGAAAAAAAGGTTTTGATTCTCTTTGGCAATATTGTCCATGCATGTTAAATCTTCCCAGCTCACAAGGCAAGGACAGGTTTAATGGTATCAAAATGTTCCAGTGTTTATGCTCACAGAAAGTAGCCACTGGTGTAAATCCAGTCTGAACTCTCTCAAAGTAATTAATACCAGGCCACTGGGAGACTGCAATTCCATCACAAAAATAACCCCAAATACTCAGGTTCTTATGGGAGATAGAATAGTGCCAGGATGAACTGGAAGGAAATAGCACTAGATAAACCTAGAAAGGCATTAATTAACCTGCAGATTAACTCAGCCCATTTAAAGAGATGTTTTGCTACTTGGATTGTGACCTGACAAATCTCCCATGGAGCTTGCCTCTTCCATGGAGTCTCCTTTGGGTAAGAATTATTCAACAGGAGTAGAAGTTAGAGGAATTGTCCTGTGGGTTAGTAGCTGCTCACATTTGGCCAGGGTACCCAGTGATTCTTTTTGACTGGATCTGTGATTTGTGACTTTATTGGACTACTTAGTGAAATCAAGTTATTTCTCTTGTCATTCACACGAGAAAGGGGAAAAAGAAGAAAAGGTGAAGGTGCTAAAGTTGCTAAGTGGGTTTAAGAAGCATTGAGCTGCTCTCCTTAGGGCCATGGGTTAGTGGGATGGGAGGGATAGGGATGCTTGGGCTGGATGAGCTTAGAGGTCTCTTCCAACCTTTGTGATGCTCTAACAGAACATTTCTAGTAGCTTCTGCTAATCTGTACCCATAACCTTCCCCCATCACACCCCTTGAGGGCCAGAGGCAAGGGATGTTTCTGACCACAAACACTTCCATCTTCTGGTTCAGAGTGAAATGTTTCTCAGGAGTTTGGGATGGCTAATAAGAGTTCAAGCTGCTTGTTTGACTAGGGAAGAGTTGATGCTTGTGGAGCTAGGAGACTGGGTGCAAGCTTTTAGATAGAAGCTGGGCTGGGATAACTTCTGTTGAGCTAGAAGAGAAGGAATATGAGAAGATGTAGGTTTGTGAGTCTGTCCATTGGCAGCTTCACCTCCCAAAGATTCCCAGGATTCCCATTAAGCAGGATAGGTATCACTCTTCCCAGAGGATGCAGCTCTGCTCCACTCTGATTTCTCCACACATTCACCTCTGAGCAGGGGAATTTGGCTGAACTAGAGGAAGTTACATCAGGTATAAATTGAGCTTGGACCAGTGAAAAAGTTTTGACTAAAAAAAACCCTGTAATTCATCTCAATCTCCTCCAGAATCTTTAGTTGCTTTCATAGAGATGCAGTGTTCAGTGTCTTTGTTATTGGATCAAGCCCTAGAAAGAGATAGGGATATGTTTTCCTTCTATTCCTAGAAGGCTCAAGGTTGAGCATCACCAGCCAGATAAGATGAAACCAATGCTCCATTCTCTGCTAAACATTTTAGCCAATGTGAAGTTTGTCAAGGTAGATCCTTAAATTATTCATGAAGCAAATGCAAACTGTTGGTGATGCCCTGAAAGGGAAACTTCTAGTAGAAAGTGGGGTTTTATTTGCACTCAGCAATCATCAGGTACTTGACAATGAATGAGAAACCAACGTTGGCTTTGTGAGACTTGGAATATAGTGAGAAGGTAAAATGATGATCCCCATCACTAAGTGCATGCCTCTCCAGCTTAGAGCATCCCAGCCATGGTCAAGCCCAAGGCTATCTTTGTGGCACAGGCACTTTAGGCAGCACAGCACTTACAGAACTGGAGAGTTGCAGGAATTTTTAGCCAGAGCTTCAGCAACCCCTGAGAGTGTAGGGAGAGAAGTAGGGGGTCTATTATAATGATTTCCCAGGGAGACATGTGCCAATCAAGGGGAGAAGAGAACCTTTGAAGGTCATCAGCAAGGAAAAATTACATACTAGACTTTCTGGCATCCAAGTTTGATCACAATGCTCAAGAAAATAGGAGGAAGATCTGTGCTGTGCACAACAAACACATACACACATCTATGCATTGCTTTGCTGCCTAGTATAGAATAATCCCTGGCTTTCCCAGCACCTGGGGTTATAATGGATTGCCTTTGGACAGGCAGAGCAGAGGAAGATGAGATGTTTGGGTCATGTCTTGCAGAGAAGAGAGGATGAGAGCCTGAAGATGGTGATTGTGCCAGATTGAATAACCCCAACATAACTATAGGGTGTGAGGAGCTGCAGCAGCATTGTGGGAATATTCCTGATGGGCACACTTGCAGCTTAACCACACAATGAAACAATTAGGCAACACTTCCCATCATGCCATCAGCAGGGTTACACCACCTCCTTCATACCTTTCTGTGCTTGGGTTTAGATTCTGCTTCAAAGCTAAAGCTTTTAGCTAGTTTTTCATGTGTATTTTTATTTCCTAGTTCCATAAAATATTACTGGAAGACATTGTTGGGCTTTTGTGTGTGAGATTCACCTGGAATGTTTTTCCTATTTGGCTTTTAATCTGATTGTGCTTAATTGTCTGAATTGTTCCTTAAATTATTATGAGCCATACAGAAAAGTCAATGTAAGGAGAAAAATGAGTAGGATCACTCTTAACTCCTAAAATCTGAAGAAGTGCTAGGCTATAGCAGTGACCATTCTGTGCCTGTCCATGCTGCCTCTGTCCTTCTGTAACGATCCCAAATTCCAAACAGGTAGCAAAATACAATTATCTCCTTGTTAAAACCAACAGCCTTCAATGGGAGGGAACATAAAAGGGCTACTGAACTCATACCTATTTGAAACCCATAAAACACATGTGTTAACAAAGCCACTTTAAAGGGAATGCAGCAGCACGTTATGTAAATGATTTCCTCCCTCTTTGCATCCTCTCCATCCTGCTATCAGTCCTAGGTAGTCACTAATCTGGAAGGAAAAGTTGAGGGGAAGAGGAAGGTCCAGGTTTGCTTCTTGGCTTGGAAAGAAAGCTTTCTGCAATGTTAACGGAAGACAGTTTCTTCTGGAGAGGAAATGCTAATGTGGAATTTTCCTCCTTCTCTCTGAGCCCAGCTATCCATTAGAGATATTTGTAGCAGTGGAGATGCAGGCTGCAAGAGGTGGCTGGATATTTACCCAAGAAAATTTGAGGCATGGCCTTTCATTTTCAGCGAGCTGCTAGCTCATCTCAGTGTAGCATCAAGACAAAGGACAGAGCGATCCGTGTGCGCCTGCCCTGCGCCTGAAAAGGGGGGGAGAGAGGGGAAAAACCCACAGCCCTTTGTGAATGCTAGTAGAATAATTGTCTGAGGGAGGAAAAAAAAAGATAAAATACAAATTTCCCTCCAATCTGGGCTGGATTACTTGCCCATGCCCCTGCTTTTATTGAGTGATTTGGAGTTTCATTAGGATTCAGGATTCCTGCCGAAAGAAAAAGCAGCGTGGCACGGACTCCTCTTTCAAGGGGATTGCAGGCTGACCCATCAGAATGAAAAGGCTCAGTGTTGTGCTGACAGGTCCCTGAGCAGGCCTGAGTGACAGCTTCATTTCAGCCCTTCTCAGATGAGATGTGAATTGGGGGAGTGGAGAAGGTAGGAGGAGAGAGACCTTGCTCCCGAAAAAAGTGTCAGTGTCAAACTCTGCGGTTCAAGTTCTAGTGTCTGAGGGACAAAACCAAGTCAGAAATCATCTTAGGCTTCTCTGCTTCCCAATTTATTATTAATGCCTCTCTAATATTAGCAGGCAGGAAGCTTCATTTGAATCTTGGAGTTCATGGGGAGTGTACCTTGTTCCTTTTATTGGGAATGAAAAAGAGGAGATGGATTAAAGCGCAACTGCTGTCGAACATCTGCATGAAAGATTGCTTAGTGGCATTTTTCTGTTGTGATAATCAAAAGAGCAAGGAGAGCCTGATCCTACCTCCTCTGTGGCATGGAATAGGAGCAAATCTCTCAGAAATTGAACAAGTCTTTCTGAAGAATAAGAAAATATACATAAGAAGAAGAAAACAGCTGAAGCTGTTCTCAGTTTAGCTGGAAGTTCCAAAGGCAGATTTGTGTATCCCTCATAATACCCCAAATAAGCAGCAATTTATTGTTTACCTCAATAGAAATAGTGAAAATATAGTGAAGTAGTGGAAAGGAGAGTGAAATAGTGCAAACTTGCAAACCTGTCCCTGCTGCTCAGGAAAGTGAAGCCAGGGAAGCATTTTAACTTGTTTGTATAAGGCAAGGAAAATTCATTCCCTTCCTACTTGTTCTAAGTTTGATTGGATGTGTACAGGGATGTTAGCAGATTTTATTCCTCCAAGTTGATTTCATTTTCCAGGTCTCACTTATTGGTATTCAATAGCTTTTTATCAATTATCTTTCTTTTCCTCCTTTTATTTTTCCTTGTACCTTAACATGTATTTTAATGTGAGCACAAAATCTGACTGGTTCAGTTTACTGTGGGACAGGAAAAAAAAGAAGTGAACCTAACTTTTAAGATGAATATTAGAAAACAAAGTCTGATAATACAGATCTCCAAAGTCATATTTCCCCTTATACTTGATTCCTCTACCTTATGACGTCAGTCTGTAAGGGCCACAAATCAAGACACAAATCTGGTCTTGACATCCAAATCCTTTTCCTATCCTACATATGGAGAATTTCCAAACAGAACAAGTAGAAGTTTGACCAAACTCCCAGCATATTCCCACAAGGTAGTGAAAAAAATGAAGACAACTCTGTGCACTTTTGGCACAGTTAGATAGGACTATAAATTGTATATTGTATTCATATACTCTAATTTATATTGCTGGAAAGCTGTAGTAAGTGTAGCAGAGTGCAGGGTTTTTACCATCTAGGTAGAAAAGGAGTTTTAAGCTCTCTAGGAGAGAAGTGTCTTAAGCTTGATCTCTTCTGTGGATGTGATGAAGAGTAGTTTGTGCATCTGGTTGTACTGCAAGGCTTTCTATTGAAGGCAACAGCCAATAATGACATCAAATCTTACTTACTTTGCTCAAAACAAACCTTGTGGAAAAGGTACATGTCTTTTATGGAGCAGGAAATACAACTTCCCTCTGATCCCAGAGAAGCCCTGCATTGTGTTGCTTCTACTGTCACAATAGACTTTTAGAGGCAAAGTTTTCTATCTTGTGGAGAACAGGAACTAATTCCCAGGTCTGAAGGCAAAAGGCCTGGCAGCTTCTTTACTTCTCTCTGGGAAGAACTTGGCTCCAGACATTGAAAAGTCTCAATTCAGCAACAAGATGGTTTTGAGAGTAAATATGCAATGCAAAATTGCTTCAGCATCGAGGCTCCTATTGAAATCAAGAAGTGAATTCAGCTGGCTTGGGAATTGCTGTAGGAGATGGGGATGACCAAGGGCTCTGTCACCAAGCCTGTGGCTGTGAGTTGAATCTGCTACTGGTCCTGGGCACTCTCAGAAAGTGCTGGTTCTTCAAGCTTTGTGCTGAGAAACTTGATGTCTGTTGACTTTTTCTTGCTCCCTGTATTGAGAAAAGCTGGAAAGTATGTGCTGTGTTTTGGGAGACCCTGCCCTGAAGAAGGGAGGGTTTGAGAGGACATACCTCATGCCTAAACAACCCCTTGTTCTCTTTTCCACTCTCCCCTCTAAACTCCCTCCTTCTTCCACACTCTCATTCAAACTAGTTTGATAAATCTTGTGCTGAAGGGGAGTTTGGAGCACTAAGGTGGCCAAAGTTGAAGGAGATACCTGCAAGCTGTGCTCCTGACTTGTCTTCATTAATATGAGATCACAGAGGTAGCTACAGTGAGACAACAGGCTCAGACCTGTGTTTGAGCCAGGCTAGATCTGTTCTGCTTTCCTCCTTTGTGTAGTCTCCCAAGTTTCAACAGGGATGCCCTTCTGAGGAGGTAAAGTCAGGGAGACTTAAAAATGTCTGTGCTCTAATGCCATTGTAATGCATTAGCTGGTTGATTTTCAGCTAAACTAGCTGTACAGCAGCAAGAGAATGTATTAGTGAGTCCAGCACCTCCCTGAGCAGCCTGGGCCAAGACTTAACAACCCTTTCAGGGAAGAAATTGTATCTAATCTAAACACAGAAGCTCCTATTGAGAGGTGCTGGAGTCACCATCCCTGGAAGGGTTGAAGAAATATTGAGCTGCTCTCCTTAGGGCCATGGCTTAGTGGTGTGGGAGTGCTAGGTATTATTGGACTTGATGAGCTTAGAGGTCTTGTTCCAACCTTCATGATTCTGTCAACATCCCTTGGTGCACCTTGAGGCTCCATTGTTCAGAGAGCACCCAAATGTAACTCTAGCTTTCCAAGTCTCTGGCTGAGTTCAAGACGACAAGAACCACGAAGGCTTTGCGTAGAGGAGGAGGAGGCAGCAAAACTTTTCCTTCTTTCCCCCCTTTTTTCTCTGGGTTCACAGCAGATAGGCATTTTTCCCAGCCTGAAAAGGGGATGTTTTCTTTTGTTAATAGCTTACAATCAGCTGAAAGGCCTCCTCACTCTATTTTAGTGCTCCAGCACATGGCGTGTATCTCCTGTAAGTGACAGGCTGGCTGGAGCGCTGGGGGAGAGCAAGCTTGCTTTCCTTGCTGGGAGCCATCCTGCCTAATTGTCGTATGCAAATAAAAGCAATTATAAGGCTTTTAGGGTGAAGGGATGACAGCTGAGTTTGGCAGTTGAGGAGGCCTCACCCACCTTGTTGTCATAGCAACAGGGAGGAAAAGGACAAAATGGTGTGTAGAGAGTGGAAACATTGATTTTGGTGAAAGGATTAAAAAATACATATACCGCTGTTCTGGCCAAACAGCAGCGTGGGTAATGAGTGGGTTTGTTTAAAACATTAGAGGAATTAAACTGTATTTATTCCCTTGGCCCTGGAAATGATCCTTGTCATCTAACTACCATTTACAAGCCATCACTTGTGATTTTAGCTGCTACTTTTAAAGTTAGGAAGAAATCGGAACAACCCATTCAATAATTAGGAGATTACAAGTTGCTGTTGTTTTAGCACATCTCTTTTTTTTGTGTGTGTGTGTTACTACTAGAGCAGCAGGAAGGAGATGGACAGTCAGTGCTGTGTCCAGGAAAGGGGAAAGAGTAGAAAAAATAATAACCTATTAGCAGTCCATAAAGTTCAATCAAAAAATATGTTTGTGCTAAAAGTGTTAAACAAGTAGAACAAATAGCGTGCTCGTAGCATACCAAATTAAAACCAGGCACAAATGGATATTTTCTATGGCAATTTATTTCACAATTACTCTTGTGGAAGCTTTCATGAATTAAATATGAGTTCTATCTTGAAATTAGGTGTTATAAGGCTAAATTACAAGAGGCAGCCAGTAATTGAGGTGGCTGCAACACGGGGTCTAGTGAACTAATCTCTCGCTGGCCCACGTGGCTCTGCTCTGGCCAATGGGGAACCTCTCCCCTCACAAAAAGAGAGGCAGCTGAGAAAAATTGATTTCTCATCTGAGCCATATTTGATAGCTTTTGAAATCGAAAATTGAAATTAACTAACCTCAGCCCCCTCGTCACAAAAGAGCAAATTAAAGATGCAACATGGCTTCCCATTGGCAGCAAGAGGGCCTGCCAAGGTAAATTTGTAAATAGAGTTGAAGATGCAGTCCTTTTCCTCCTCCCCCCTCCCTCCTGGTTTTTTTTTTTTTCCTTTTTTTGCTTTCTCTCAGTGTAAAAAGTATAAGTCTGCAATAGCTTTATAAATTATTTATAGTAAAGAAAGAATTCATCAGCTGCAAATGGCCACTGTGGTTCAGGTCTTCTATGGAGCAAATCAGTGCATTAGGAGAGCTCATGAAATGAAGCAGCATTAAAATCCTCTTGGAGCTTGGAATAAACTGTACAGGAAAAGACTGTGTGCTGCTTGCTTTTTTTTTTTCCTCTCAGAAAAGTTTTATGAATGGAAGTTCTCTAAACCAGCAGCAAAATAAAAACCAAACCCCAAATCAGCCTGGGCATTTTGACTGTCTAAATAGCTAAGGCTCAAATACACATTTTATGTGGATTCTTCCTTTTCATTAACACCCCCCCCCAATAATGGCATAATGGCTTTTTGAGCTTGGTAGAGTATCCACATGCTTTGCCTTTTGTCTTGCTCGTGCACATCCTCCCACGTTACAAAGGATTCTGACAGGGAATGCTAATGACTCCAAAGGTGCTTCTGCAGAGCTGTGGATTTACAGTGGGATTCCCTGCAATGAAGGCAGCCAACAAAATCAGGGATGCCATGCTCTAAATACTGTTTTCTGTCCTTTTAAATGGAGGAGGGGGAGAGGAACAAACACAGCCAAGACACCAGCCTTCAGCATTCCTCCCTCTTCCAGGGTTCCTCCTTCCCTCTGCCCACATTTGCATGGGAAAACAAATGATTTCATTCCAACACTTGAGCAGAAACATATAGAAAAATAGAAATCAGGAGAGCTCCTTTCCTTCAGAGGGTTTGTGCTCCTCTGCAGCATCATCTGAAGATCTAGCTCCTGAAATTGTTCCACTTTCCTGCCGAGGCTGTTCAGCTCTGAACTGTATAAAAGCCAGTGACAACTGTAATGGAGGATATTACACTTAGCCTGTCTGTCAGCCCAGGCAGCTTGTAAAATCATTTTCTGCTCTAATTTATTACTTTTAGTGTCAATCAGCTGCCGACAAGCTGAGTAACATCATTAGGCATTGAGTTCATCTACTCAGCACTTTTTAAATGCAGTTTAAGTAGTTGTCTCATTATGTGCAGCAGGACAGAAAGTCAAGGTTCAAGGAGTTTTCCTTTTTTGGCAGAGATATTGTTGAAGTCTTGTACTATTATCTTGGAAGGGAAAAAAAAAAACCACCTCAGAGGAAAATAGGTCTTTTATTAAGGATTTGAAAGAATGAAAAGCTGGCAGTAAAATGCAGTAAAACTCCCTGTAGAAACTTTGGTTCTGATTTCCCACTGCTTCACTTTTGTATTTACCTCAGATGCAGGAGTTGAAAGGTGTGAGGATGGAAAGAGGCAGTGATGAATCAGGGATTTGGTATAATTTGGAGCTGATGGCTTCCAGCCATGAACTAATAAGTGGTTGGGGTTCATCTCCTAACTGAGAGCCTGCTATTGCTGTGCAGAGAATATAATGGATGGAAATCAACTGGGCACCAATCCTGTAATAGAAAACATTGATTTCACCAGCCCCAAACAGAGAGTGATTTGATTTAACACTATTACCTAGCAGAAGTAACTCCACAGCACTGAGTGTGGCAAGCTAAAGCCATGCAAATCTGCTTTGGAATCATTTTCAGGAGGGTTTTAGAAAGAAAAAAAAAAAGGTGTTCATCCAAAGTGTCAGGGCAGGAGACAAAATGCTTCCAAGCTCAGGCTCTGCTGGAAAGCTGAGGGCTTGGCTCTGGGCTAGAGGCTGCAGAGAGGCCTGGTGGTTATCCCTCAGCAGCTCCATGTTTCTGCTCCATTTCCATGTGCTTCTGCTGCTCAAGGCCAACTAATAAACCATTCCTCTTAGGAAGCTCCAGAGCTGCTGAGATGTGCTGATTCCAAGACAAGTGGTGTCCTATCTGGGAGCCAATTCATGGATGTGGCAAGGAGATGGAGAGGAGATAGAGCACTAGCTTGGGTGGTGACCAGGGGATTTTCCTGTCCATGACAGGCAGGATAAGGCCATTTCTGTGCTTATTGCTTATAAAGCTCCTTGATAGGTGATTAGGGAGAGAAAGTAATAATCATCCTACTGCAATGGAATGGCTTTTACCCAAATTAAGGAATTGGAGCCTAATTGCATTCTGGAACAACTGGTGGAAGGAGGTCAGGAGAGGACAACTCTTCTAGTGAGAATGTCTGTTTAGATCCTGCTGTTTTCATTCCTTACATTTCATGGGATAAAGAGCAAGTGTAGTTCTGTCATCTAGAAACAGCATAGAGAAATGAGAGTGCCTGATTCCTGCAGGATGCTCCTTTGGAGCAGTGGGAAGTACATGATGTGGTTTCTCATGTTGATGCTGACTTGGTGATTTAATCAGAGAAGCTGGGACCTTGAGTTATATTAACTTAGTGTGGCTGAAGCTTTTTCTCAATGCTTTATTTATGTTATAAATAAAAATAGGACTGATACAAAACTTGGGTGCTTCCCTCAAACTTTAGGAATACAATCATTCCTAATTACTAATGGTACAAAATGTGCCTGGTAGAACGTGCCTGCTGAACAGAAGAAAGTAATATGAAAAAGCAAGTATGTTGATAAGCATTCCCAGTTGATATCAACATGATTATTGCTCTAAAATCCAGGCATCCTCCCCTCAATAAACTGCTTTCTGTGCCATTCTATCCATTGGAGATACAGCTACCAAAGCCTAGCAGCTTTCATGCTCTCTATCCAACAGGATATTGTAATCAGAGTGCCAGTAATTCTGGGAGGCATCAAAAATAAAAAGAAAAGTGTTTCAGAGGATGTTTAGTCAGAAGAAAAATCACAGCAGAGGCAAATCTGAACAGTTGGAGCAAAAGGAAAATTTTCCTGCAGAACTGTAGAACAAATTCTACCAATAATTGCACCTACTGGACAAGTTAGATAAGGATGCAATCCACAGTTTAAAATAGTAATCTGGGAGCTGCATATGGAGCTGTGGAGTGCAGATGGGTGCATCTTGCTACAAGTAGTATCTTTGTGGTCCATGGGAATAGCTCATTTGGAGTTTACTTTTCAAGAGAACACCCTTTTTTTTTTTTTCACTTATTAGATCAATCATTAGAATTAAAAGACTATTAATATATGGCAATAGGTAGATGATGAAAGGATGATGAATACATGGCAATGGTTAGATGATGAAAGAGAAGCACTTTCTGTATCCTGGAGTGTAATTCTCTTCACACTCACAAAACCCACAAGGACTCCACTATTCAGAGTGGTCTGGGTTCTGTAGTAAACTCTTAAACTGTGCTTCAAGCCAGCATGTATTTAAAGATGTTTCATGGGACTAATTGGGCCTATGGATGTGTATCAAGGTAAGCAAATGAGAATGGGAGGAGGGCTCAAGTTCTTGCTTCCAATGGAGTCATAGCTTTGTGCTTTAGATAGCAACAAGGCCCTGATTAAGCACTTAAGCATGTGCTTAAGGTTAAGCATGTCATTAAGTGCTTTGCTGACCTAGGGCTTTAAGTACCCTGTAAAGCATTGGAAAACTGAATAAATCAAATTTAGGTCAAATCCAACCCTGTGCTCCATACCTAGGGTAAGAGGCAGGCAGAAGGTAGGAAGCTTTGCTTTGGGAGGCTGGGAACAGCAGGGCAGGATTCCAGGCTGACATTGAAGGGGGGAGCAAGTGGCTGTGACAGCCTCTGCTCCAAGAGGACACCTTCTGGCAGCCATGTCCCCAGCTGGCTGTCACCCAGGCTTCACTCTGCAGCCAGCTCTGCAAAGAGCAAAGCTTCTCTGCGTGCCTGGTGCTGTGGCTGCACAGCTCTGGGCCTGCAAGGATGCTCAAGGATGCTCCTCTCCCCTCTCTGTTTTCCTCTTTGGGAGGGAAATGGCCTTTTTCTTTAGGGATAAGTGCTGGGAACATCTTGCATAGCCTCCTGCAGGATTTGGGTGCTCAGCTGAGATGCTGGAAGGAGATTGGAGTGAGGTGGGAGTAGGTCTCTTCTCCAGGGTGAACAGTGAGAGGAGGAGAGGAAATGGCTTCAAGTTGCAGCAGGGGAGGTTTAGATTGGATGTCAGGAGGAATTTCTTTCCTGCAAGGGTTGTTAAGCCTTGTCCCAGGCTGCCCAGGGAGGTGCTGGAGTCACCATCCCTGCAGGGGTTGAAGAAACATTGAGCTGCTCTCCTTAGGGCCATGGGTTAGTGGCATGGCAGTGCTAGGGATGCTTGGACTGGATGAGCTTAGAGGTCTCTGCCCACCTTAGTGATTCTGTGAAGCTCCCCTCTGTGGCTCCCTGCCCATGGCACAGTCTCTGCTGCCACAAGGATGCAGGAAACTGAGCTGTTTTGGTGGCTGCTAGCAGTGAAGCTTGTGCTTATGGTGAGCTAAAGGAACACTTGGGAAACAAGAACTGCAGTGACAGGCATTTCAAATAAGGAAGGTGTTTCCTGAGGGTGAGTGTTTCCTAAAGTAGTGAATAGTTCTGATGCTGCCTAGGCTTCTGGAGTCTGGAACATGGCCCTGAAAGCTATCATAAAAAAACAACCAACCAAACCTTTTGTCTCTTAATTCTTTGGTCAAACCCAGCCACAGCAGAGATGCTCTTTAAAAAAAACACCCTGTCAATTCCCCCCCCAAACCTGGTTTGGTAGTTCTAGAAGGGGAAAGCAAAGAGTGTGAGCTACTAAAGCCAACAGTGAGGAGGACAAGGGGAAGTTTCAAGGGACATAGCTCAAATATGCATCCTCTAAAAAATGCATAAGGTTCCTCCTAAGAGTGGCATGATGCTCCTTAAAATGTGTTCATCCTCTTATCTCCCTCTAAATCATTTTTTTTCTAGGAAAAAAAAAATAAATAGCCTTTCAAAGTGACCAACTTCCAGGTCCTGGAGAAGAGGAACAGCTCATGTGCTGTCACTGCAGCCTTATCCTCTCCAGTACCACCTACAGTGGAAGCTTTGCTGCAGGCTAGACTTGTACAATATCACAGAGAGAGATTAAGCATTACATTTCTTGTGCTTGCTGGAAGGCAATAGTATTGCTGTTTCAGTGGAGAGATTGATAGCAATACTTAATGAAGGCTCCCAGGTTTGTTATCACTTGCTCACCATACACATGTTGTGTGTGTGTGTGTGGCAATGTTACATTAAACCTTTAGAAAAGCCTTGGTAAAAAAAAGTTGGATATTAGTGTTTGTGGCAAATTTTGGCAGCATAATGAAAGTGTGTTTAGGGTAATGGCATGGTATTGTGAGGTTGGGCATGTGCTGTTGGGCAGAATGGAGTAAAATGAGCTTTATTCTCTGTGATCTATCCTTAGGAATGTGCTTATTGTTACAGTTATCAGTCTCAGACTATGGGAGAAGATCTCCTGGGTCAAAAACTAAATGCAAATTAAAGGAAAAATACAAAGCTTTTAATGATATTTTCCATTTGAGCTGTGTGGGAATCACCACCAAAATAGCAACTCTTGAGAGGGATCAGAAAGATGTGAAATTTAGGGGGTCCTGGAAAGAAAAACCAATCAAATTTGGTTCTAATTCTGCTGGTCTCCTGACATCTACTCCCAGTTTTAATGTAGTAGCCAGCCCTAATGCAAAATGGAAAGGTAGCAGGCAGCACCCAGAACTGAATTTTCCTGCCCCAGAATCTAGACTTGGATGCTTGTAGGAGCAGCTTCTCTTCCTTCAGGAAGGGAGATTCCTTACAAGATCCTGAAATGCCTTTTCTTCCTCTAATAGCAATAGTCTGTTCCAGAACTTATCAGGATTTTGCAGTCTGAGATAATTATTACATTGAGATAGTCTAAAATTTAGATTAAAGCAAGCTACCATATCATGGCATTATTAAAGAGAATTGGAGTATGTAAATGAATTTGACTACTGTTGAACAAACCCATCTCATTTTATTGAACTCCATCACCTTTTCCTAAATGGTAGTGAAGTGGTAATTAAAAAGAGCTAATTATACTTTATTTTACAGTGTACATTTGTTCTTAATTTTTAAATGAATTTTCAGCTGTGGCTGTTTTACATGGCACTTTGTTGCACAAACTCTCTGCTGGGGCTGACCTGGGGGGGTAAAAGACTGGCATGATGGAGGCAGCTGAGAATGGGGATTGGGAAAAGCCCTTCCATACATTTTTGATTGACTTCTCTCTCTGCATTTTATTTCCTTTCTTGGTAACTGTTCATAGATCCCAGAGCAATGTTTCCTAGCTGTGGTTTGTGGACTTTTCTTGGTCAGGCCGTTCTTTTCCCTCCATTTGGAGGAAAGAGGGAGAAAACTCCCTTCTGCCTATATTATTCTGTATTAATACATAAGAATAGATGTTAATGAGCCATGTTGACCTCTAATGAAATCACTTCTTCATTAGTGCAGAAGGAATTGGGCCACTTTGTCTCTGCTGTGTCTCCCCTTTGTGGTACCTGGAGTCCCATTTTATTCTGGCTTCCCAGGAGAGTTCAGCACAGTTCTTGGTGATGTTTAAATCCCCCTGACACACAAGTAAGGTATTAGCCTATTATTGTTGCTATTTTGTAAGCTTCTTAAGGTTTCAGTACATCACTTGGTAAACTTGTGTGTAAAATTCCTCACTTGAAGCAAGTTGGAGCTGGTTGATGCTGGAGTCTCAAGTTCCGCTACTCGAGGCTCTGAGAACGCAGTGGCTCCAAAGCTGTTTCCATTACTGTGGTTGGAAGGCACAGAATCTCATACTAGAGGATTTAAAATGCCTAATAGCTAAAGACTACATAGAAATCAGTGTTCTGAGCTGTAAAAATAGTGCTGGTGGCCAGATTCCCTTCAAAGGCAGTGATCACTGAACTTGATCTCTCAGTCTTAGAAGGTTCTTTGGCAGGTTTTGGGTGCAACTTCCAAGACTGAGGAACAGAAACCTCATGTATTTAAGTTCATCTTGTGGGCTTCTTTTAAGAAGTAAGAGTTCTGGTACCATATTTTTTTATCTCATGGGGAAAAAAAAAAAGTGTCTTTTGTTTGATCTTTTCTCCTCAAGAATGTGTTCAAAAGAAGAATAGAGAAGGACAAAGGGGGGAAAAAAAATAAACCTGGCACTCTTGAGTGAAAGAGAACCCTGTTTTGACCACTTCAATAAAATTCCTGCTTGAAACACTGGAAAAAAAATGGAAGTTTCCTTTTATTTTGCTGTAGACAAACTAGTTGCCTCTGGTAAGCCATGAAATGCATTCACCTTCTTTCACAAGTAGGAATTGCTGATCACTTCTTAATTTTCCTTTCTAAACCTGATGCTTGTGTGGAAATGTTTCATGCAAATGCATTTTAGCATACTCTGTACTTGCAGCAGCAACCTGGAGAGAAGAGGAAGAAAAGTCTGTCCATGATGCTTAGTTTTTAGGGTGTCCTCAGATTTATCAGAGTTTCTGATTCTTTGTGGCTGCACTGGCACTTTTCCTCTAGTTTGCCTCTCCTGCTGCAATGCTATGGTCAACAAGACACACAAGATTACTGGCATGAACTATCCTGGTAGGGTTTACCCTATAAAGGATTCCAGGCACTAAGAAACCCAGCTGACATGCCAGGAAGGGAAAACCTTGCCAGAGAAGAAAGTAAATATGAAGAGGTTGAGCTCATGTCAACCTTCACTCCTGAGCTGAAGGTCTATCAGGTTACAGAAGGTTTTTGTCCAAGAGACTAAGTGGTTCACAAGTCATAGAGATCTGCAGTCTGGCAGAAGAAAGCATTTGAACCTCAGTCTCCCAAGCTTTCAGGCTAGCACAATCATATTTATACCCAGTAAAACCTGGTTGAATTTATACCAATATGAGCTAGGTAACAAAGGAACAAGTAGGATATTCCACAAAGTTTGAGGCTAATCTGCTTTTTAAATGGTTGCAGAATATAGTTACAGGTTCTGGAGGAAAGGTGGAGAGCTACAGATAGAAAAGAAAGTTTGTAGTTTATTGGTCAGGATATGTTTTTTGTTCCTCCTTGAGTTTGCTTAGATTTCAGCACAAGAGTAACATGAAGAAATCTTCATCTTTTTGCCATGCCAAATGTTTAAGGAAGAGGAGAGTGGAATTTTTCTTGCTGTTTGCCCTCTTACTGGAGAGGATGGTGTGAGGTGGTTTGTAAATAACTGGGCAGAACAGCTTCTGCCTCAGCAATCTTGGCTCTTCTGGGACAAAATTGGTCCTGTTCACAGAATGGTAGGTGTTGGAAGATGATCCTCTGGGGATCATTTAGGCCAATCCCTTTGCTAAAGCAGGCTCACCTAGATCAGCTTGCTCAGGAACACAGCCAGGTGAGGTTTGGATGTCTCTAGAGGAGGAGACTCCTCAGCATGCAGAACCAAGGGGTGGGAGGAGGTGACACAGGTTGTTGTTTAGTCCTTTCCTTAGCAATACAATCCATGCTGGGGCTGTTGTGGACATGCAACAGCAGTCCTAGATTTGCAAGCTGATGGTGAAATCTTGAATATGTGGTTGAGAATCTAAAATCTGGCTATATAGTCCTTTTTATTTGGTGCTGCACCTCCTTTTTTTTGTCTTACACTGGCTCCCAAGGCAGAATTGATGATCTGATTGGTTAAAGTTCTGCTCTGGGCCCATTGCTTACTTAGCAGAAGAGCTATGAGGTGAAAGGAGGATGAGAGAGGCTGTTTCTGTGTGGGTTGGGTTTTGATTATCTGAAAATTGAAATAAAGAGCCTGAATCACCACAATATAAAGAGACCCAAAATCAAACAACCATGGTTCATTCCTATGCTTTGATTTTTATATCCATGCATGTTTTAAAAAAAAAAGGGGGGGAGAAAACCAAACATGTGTGCTGCCTTTTAATAAAGATCATATTAAAAATTCAATAAATAGCAGTATCTCTGATCTCTTAACAAAAGAGTCTGGTGTACAGGAAATTAAATGAAAAAAAAAGAACTTGTTAATCCTTTTTGATTTTTGAACATGGTAGCTGGAAGCAGAATTCTTTAACTTGCAGGATTCTCTTTTTGTCCTCCTTCTTTTACATTCTCTTCTCCTTTTCCTTTCTTTTTTATTTAATCTTCTCCAGCACCAACGTTGTCTGGGTAACCTCCATGTAAATGCAGGCTGTTGCTCTGAGAGATTGCAAAATAAATAATAAAGGAATAATAATAATAATAATAGTCGTAAAAAAAAAGGCAAAAAAAAGCTGTTGTGTCATTGTCTCATCCCTGTGGCCTTGCTGTGAGGGATCTGTCTCGAACCAGGTGATAACCTGATAGACTTTATCTTGTCTTTGCTGGGCCTCCCTGAAGCCTGCCAACACTTGGGCTGGCTGTTAGGCATTTTAAATATCCCCCCTGAGCCCTAACCTTCCCCCTTTTCTCTTCTTGTCAGCTGGAATGTCTCAGAGCTGTCAGAGGCTTGTTGCTTATTGATGTTTCCGTGTGTTTTATGTCTTTTCTGAGATATGACAGCCCCTGACACAGTGCTGATTTCAATCAGCCCAGGCTTGCTGGAGAGGCCCAAGATTTTTTGTGCTCCTCGCGCCAGGCTCAGCCGCCAGCGAGCTTCAGAGGCCTCCAGCTAATGAAAATGTTGCAGGAGGCTGAATAAAGGCTCCCTGCTCCACAAACAACACTTGATGAATTCACAAGACACACACACACAAAAAAAAAAAAAAAGAGAGGAGGGGGGAACTAGAGGAAACCCTCCCCAGCCCCCAACTCTCTGCCTTTGTTATAAGAAAAGCAAGAAGAGAGAGTGACCTCCTGAGCCAAAGGTTTTGACACTGAATCAAATCCCTTTAGGCCTGAACTGGCAGGCTGGGTCTGGCTTTAGATTGCTTTATCACATCTTAGAGTGAGGCTTGGATGTGTACCTCAGGATACCCTAGGTGTAAAGAGTGGGTGTTTTATCCCCCCCCACCTTGCTTATTAAGTCAAGGCTTGGTGTCTGGTACCCAGATCTTGGTTCACCAAGCCTAGCTATGATGATGATGGTGTCTGGTAGCAAAGGAAGATGTGTCTGACCCAGCACTGTGAGGGGAGGAACCATGTCCTTACTGAAGGCAGGGAAAGAAATGATTTGGATGGAGAAACCTCTTTGAGAGAGAATGGGTGGTGGACTTTGCTTGAAGCCACCACCAGAGGACAGATATTGTTAGTGCTAGGTGTGCTTGGACTTGATGAGCTTAGAGATCTCTTCCAACCTGAATGATTCTGTGATTTTTTTGTTGTTGTTTACAATGTGCTGAAAGAAAGAAGCAGCTCTGGGGCAATGCAGAGATTTCTGTGAGTTTTGATGGGGTCTGTCAAGCAGTGTCAGGGTGCTACAGAACCACGTGGGCACCTGGCATGTGTCCTCAGCATAGCAGGCACTGAGCTGCTCTTTGTGCTGCCTCCATCACCCAGCCCTTGGGCACTCCTGTTCCTTCTCACTGGTGCCTTCAGCATGTCAGATGGGGGAAAAGCAAAGAACAGGCATCCTCCATCCCCACCTGGGCACTGCATGAAGCAGCAGCCTCTTACAGAGCTCTCTTGCACCCTCCTAGGAGCTCCTTTCCCTCTCGAGGCATTAGCTGAGGCCACATCAATTCCCTAATCCCCTGATTTCAGGTGAAATTACACTGCTGTGAGGCATTGTTATTATCCAGGCCCTGATGCCTATGTCAGGGATTGGCCTTGCCCATGCTAGCTACAGCACAAGCCTAGAAGGGAAACACACAGCAGCTGCAGCAACACCTTGCATTGCTAATACTGGCACTGGGGTCTTTGCCTTTAGGATATAGAGCTCATATTGTGAACTTTACCTGTGTGGAGGGGTCAGTTGATTTATTTTTAGGTTTTTTTAGAGGGATTGTACTTGTCTGAACTTGGGCTGTGGGATTAGGTTCCTCATTAGGATTTGTTAGGGGAGATCTGTTGAGGTTTATGTTTATTTACATGTGCTTGGTCTTTTGGGTTTTTTTTCCTCCACTGATTTTTGCATGGAGGGAAGACAATGTCTCCCTGTTCCCTAACTAGACACAGCCCACCCCACCTTTGAACAGCAGCAGTGAAATCTGCAGTGACTCAGATGCTTTTGTTAATAACACAGAGTGTTGTCTCTGCAGCCTGCTTCTGTCCTTCAGATGGGAGACTTTAATCCTGACTCTTATTTTCACAGCATTCAGCTACTGATCTTGGAGCAACAAATTACCTCCATGCCTCCAAGCCAAACAAGGAGTGAAAATTTCTATTTAAAAGAATGTGGGAAATAATGCTGTCCATCTACCTACAGTACAATTCCATTTTTAAAGGGCTTTGATATTTTTAACAATATTAATATAATACCAGCAGCATGTGCCTATTGGGTTAGTCTGTATTTTATAACTTGGTATCCAATTTCTCCCTTGTTTCCTGCAGGACTGTCACTATTAATTTCTACTCCCATTTTTCCCCCTCGGTGTGAACATTGTCATTGGACTATTGTTTGTAAGTGATAAGCAGCCCCTAGTATTAGTAGTATTATTATTATTTCACTCCTGCTTGTTGAGCATCAACAAAAATATCAACCAAAAATATTAAAGATCTGGTGGGAATTTAACTCTGTCTTCTCCAGATGTCTCCACTTTCTTCAGCTCAGAGGCACATGCTTGCTACTGTATTATCCAAGGAGAGAAAAAAACAACCAACATAGGAAACTAGCAGAAAGGCAATCTGTCATAGGGAAAAGAAAAATACCTCAGGGGGTAAAGAATGCCTTCACAGTATGGCTTTAAGGTTTTAATTGATATTGGTGCTGACTGGTGACACAGGCAGAGCAAGCCCAGGCCTGGGAGTCAGGGCTCCCACTGACCCTTGCATAGACTGCTGCAGAAAGACATGTCAGCTGAGAACTCCCAGGGATCATGGGGCTGCCAAGCACACTGAAAATGACTGCCAATTTGGCCTAGTCTCAGCTGAACACATGCCCAAGAGGGAGGGGATGCCAGTAATAAAGCAGTTGAAAGGGGAAAGAGGTTGCTTGTGTGAGCTCCTGAACCTTCCCCAGCCTTTTCCTAGGCCAGAGCTGTCTGCATGCATGCACACTCTCAGGAAGGTGAGTGCCTGTGTGCCCACTCACTCCTCTCCAGACAGGAACAGGCTGGGAAGAGATGCAGGAGGTTGAGCTCCTCTCTGTGTTCCCTTTCACCAACTAACCCCTCTTTAGTTTCAGAAGAGAATAGCAATAAAGATGGATGAATCCCCAAACTCAAGCCCTATAGGCATTTAAGGAGCAAAGCAGGTGAATACTAGAAGTGGCATGAAGCTCTCCTGTTATCAAATTAAGGCAAAAAACTATTTGATCTTTCAGTGATGGGAGATCACAGTGTAAAACTAGAGAAAGATGCATTTGTGGATAGCTGAAGTTCCTCCAAATTAATAAATAAATGAGAGTAAAGACTTCCAGGTTTTTGTTTTGTGCTCTTGCTTATAAGACTTAAAAGAGCTGAGTAGCTGCTGTGTTCCTGTTAAGGTTGTCATTGTCCTGAAAGGATTTTTTTTTTCTCCTGTGTTGTTCTATTCCATTAAGATATTGCAAGGTTAAGAAAAGAAATTGGCTCAAATAGGAATGACTACAGGTCATCCAAGCTTATTGCTCTTTCTTTTACTCCTGTAAGTAGTAATGCAGTGCCACTGGAGTAAATGATATTACTCACTTGAGTAAAAGCTGTGAGGTGAGGCCTAATGGGAAGATGTGGGAAAGAGAACAGGGAGAAGAATGGGGGAGGAGGGAGAAATCCAAGTGTATTAATCACTGTCCCAGCACATTGCAGGAGGTGTGCCAGAAGTAAGAACTATTTGCTGTGTGTAACATGACAGTGAAGAATACCTAAGTGAAAAAAAACCCCAACAAACAAACCAGCACTTGGCAAGCACATTCATCTGCTGCAGCATCTGCCTCCAATATGCTTTCTACTTGCATAGATCCGTTTGGGAACTGCCAGGTAACAAGGATTTATCAAAGGGATTAGCAAGCACTTGATGCTACCATTCACAACTGTTACAAATAGAAATTGTCATCATCACTTTTAGTTGCTCCTCAGTTTCATTTTTGCCAGGCTGCCTTTGGTCTGGAATGCCAAAGAATTTAACCTAGAGCTGAGGGGATGCTGACACAGCTGAAGGGTTTTGCATTAGTCACTGTGTGAAATGCTTCCAGAAATAGGCTGTTGGTATTTGTGACTGGAATAGAAACTTAACATAAGATAACACTTCTTTCATTCCATTCAGAAGTTACACTTTTTCTTTTGGAAGCTTTTTTTGGAACATACTAGTAATAAGGATGATGGCTTCAGTGAGCTGTAGAGCAGTGGAACAGCTACAGCATGGAGATGCAATTAGTCCTCAGGTCATTTCAGAGCTGCATTTAGACTGGCACAGAGCAGAGTGGGATCCAGTGGGAAAGAAATCTGTGGTTGTTTTTAGTGAAAAGTTTACATCTGAAGAGTTTTTGCAGTTCCGTAGCTCTCATGCAGAGAAATCTCTCTACAACTTTACATCTTGCAGTAGCACAAAGAATTTCTTCAGATTTTAGAGCTGGAAGGATGGGTGGTGGCATCTCCAGAGGCTTGTGTTTATCATGGTCTTGAGCACCAAAGAGTTACCTGCCATGAGGAGCCAGCACAAGAGTACCTGTGCTATGCCAAGTGCCAGAGCAGGTCAGTGAGATGTCTGAGCTCTCCTGCTGCTGGAGAGTGGCTGTCTTCTTGCAGAACCTGTCCTTCAGCCTGTAGTTCTATGCCATGTGTGTATGCTGCAGCTTTTCAACCCCCACAGGCCACGTCCTGGTTTTGTTTATATCGTTGTACAACGGAGAAGAAAAAGTAGGCAATGCATAGGTGCAAAAACTACCCTTGGTTAAATGATTCTCTCAGATGAGGCTAAGCACCAGCAGTAACTTGAATGGGAAGGTAAACCTTCCCAGATCTGGGAAGCTGAGCCTTGACTAGGCCACTGAGGGGAGGAGGAGCTCCTAAAAGGAAGGGGAAAAGGATTTGCATTGATTGTGTGTTTGTTTATATAGGATTTTGTTCTTTCTCTAGAGAGTGAAAGCTCAGATGGAAAACCTTTTGAAGTGGACCACTGAGATGCTGTGGCTAGAACTAAGAGTGTTTTAGTGCCTGTTCCCTGAATTACAGCTGAGCTGCATGCCATGCTCCCCTTGAGCATATGATAGAGTTATTATTGCTGGACAGACTTGTCCCTCCTACCTTGTTGAGACAAGGACTGTCTCTGCTGTTCTTGAGTCCCTCTAGACTATTCCTACAAGAACTTGAAGTATAATTTACCTGAGTCAACTGGACATATTCAGGTATACCCAATTGTGTATAGATTGCCTTCTCAGCTAGAGAGTTCTTAGTAACCTCTACAAGTAATTTCAGTTTAGAGTATGAACAGCAAGAAGAATGCTGGAGTAAAATAAGATACCACAAGCAGATCCCTTCTCCTCCTCACCTGATGGGAAAATAAAATGCAACTGTGAAAAGACTTGGGGTTTTGAGGAATACTATTGAAGGCAATGGGAATGTTTTGCTTGGTGAATATAGCACAACCTGAGAACAATTCTGTATGGTACATGAAGCTTAAAGTAGTCTCCCCTCCTCAGATAGGAAGCAAACAACTGGTAGGAAAAAAGGCAAAGACAAGATACTAGTGGATAAATAGAATGTTTATTAAAGGGCAATACTGCAATGGCAATCAGAGCTCCAGATCTGGCATTGTTTTCTCATCTTTCCCTCATGAAGTTTGGACTTTTGCATCTCAGGAACACATATCAGTTCCTTGATATTGCTTGATTGGGAATGCAAAGTTTACTGAATTGTTTCTTCTCTTAGGTTTGGGCCTTCATCCAAGAGACCTCAGGCCAAGGCTCTCTGTGCTGTGAGTTGATTTACTTCATCGTGCATGCACGAGGGGAAGTGGAAACTCCAGTGGCAAAAGGCTAGAAAGCATGAAACCTTGCAACAGAATCTGCTGGGAAGAAAACCAATGGACACTCTGCTGCCTTTTGCTTCCCTGGGCTTTTCTAGTGGAGGTAAGAAGCCACAGTTTAGCTCCACTCTGCATGATAAATCCCATCTGTGTTTGATAATCATGCTACTTTTAATTGCATGTCTGACAGTGTTAGTAAGCTTTCTTTCACAGGGCTTACTAAGTGCAGCTGATTTCTTGGGAGAAGAACAAAACAAAAGATGAGTAAGGACAAATGAAAACAAAGTTTATCTACTTTTTCTTTTTTTTTTCACTAACACTAATGTGCTGGACACTTTCCAAACACAAAGAAAGCACAACTCTGTCCACATGAGTGAGTTCAGGGAGCAGAGGAGAGCAATACAAGAACACTAGAGGAACAGCATGACAGCTACAAGACTCAGATGGGGAATCTCAGGTAGGGAAAACATGTCCAGTGAATGAGTGGTACTGCTTCACTGCTGGAGTAAACAGAAGAAAAAGTGAATTTTAGGGATCTTAGATAGATAAATATACTTGTGTAGAAGAAAAAGTGAATTTTAGGGATCTTAGATAGATCAATATACTTGTGTTCTTGCCTTTACACATTTCTTCCAGGGTCTGTGTTCAGAGTACACAATTTATAGGGCTGTAAGCAGTACAGGCTTGTAGAAAAGCCTGTCTGAGAGGTAAATGGGGAGAAGAAGGAAAGGTATAAGGCTGTGCTTTATTCTGCAGGCTTCATCTGGCATCTCATTTACTACTTCTAACACTGTTGAGAGACCTCTGAGCACCATTATAATAATACTAATAATAGCTCTATCAGGGTTTCTGCTTAGCCTGAGGCATTGCCTGCTCAGTGACTTGTGTGCAGTCTCTCTCCACCTTCAGTGATGCCAACAGCAGGATGGGCTCAGCTCCTGTTGGAGCACTCACAGAATCACAGAATTTTAGGGGTTGGAAGGGCTCCTTGCTTCTTTTGTTCCCTCATCCACACCTCTGATCACTTGGGGCAAGTTCTTCTCTTCTCTTGATAGGGAAGGTCTAGAATTTGCTTCCATGCTGTTGCCTTTCTCCCCCTGGGCTCTTTTTTAGTAGGACCAGACACCAAGATTCATAAGGAGAGCTCAGAAGTGCTTCCCAACCCAGTGCCTGTGTTAGCAGGGTAGTTGTGGTTATACCAAAATAAATGTGCAAGAGCAGGTCTTGGGCAGGGAAGAGATAAATGGAGCTCTTGTGCACCCAGCCAAACTTGCCCTGCAACCCAGAGCTCTAGTTTCTAGTGAAAAACAAGCAGTTTTCTAAACCAAGAGTTCTTTGTATAATAGAATATGTGATGTTATGAATAAACCAGGAAAGGATCAGCTTTGAGAAGCTCATCTGTAGGAATTCCCAGAAACTGCTGCAGTGACTTAATTTCTTGCAGAGGAATGTGGGTTTTTGAGTGATGGAAGCCAACTTTCACCAATAGCAGATGAGGAGGGCAAGGTGGATCTCAAGTCTGTGATTAGCAGCAATGTCTGTTGTGTGTGCTCATTTCCTGGGGAAAATCCAGGGTGTTTGGTTGTTAGGTAGTGCATGGATGAGCAGAGCAGTGCTTTTTTTTGTCAGTTAGGATTAGAATACTCATTCCTTTCCCCCATATTCCTCACCTTAGGATCTGAGTACCCTCCAGTAGTACATTAAGCATGACTAACATCTGTTCTGTGTTTGTTTTCTCACCTCCTCTCCAAAGGGAATGTCTAGAAAGTGAACTGTTCTGCTTTGTTTTGATATATGTTACACTGCTAAATGTTCATGTCAGAAGGCAAAGTCAAAGAGATCCTTTCTGAACCTACAGCACTGGCTCTGTGTAAAGCTCTGGCTCTGTCAGGGAGGCCTGGTTGCTTTTCCTCTTGTCCATGCCCTCAGAATGGTCACAGGCTCTTGCTCTGGCTCTTCAGCTGGGTTGTTAGCAGTAGAAAGAAAACATCTTCCCTATTTCCAAAATACAATATGCTAGCTTGAATGAAGAGCACATTTTGCACCACTGACATCATGTCTTTGCATCTTAAATGATATAGGTCACCAGTGACCCCAAAGATCTATTAAAATGATGTACCTCACAAAGATATTTGGAAGCCAAGTGGCAATGTGCACCCAATCTGTCAGTGCAGTGGTGATGTAACTTGGCATTATCCCCTATCAATGAGCTACAGAAACATAGCTGGTACTTGATTCTTTGGGGAAAGATCAATATGGTCATCCCACATATCAGCTAGGAACACTTAGAAGAAGCAATAAAGAGAGTAATGCAAAGATAGTTTGTGCATTGGATCAAAAAGGTGGTGCCATTGATCTCTCAGAGGCTATGAAAATGGTCATTGCAGAAAGGAGATGCTGAATCAGTCTGAAAGAGGCTGAGAGGTAGGATGGGAGCTCTGAATAATCTAGTAGCAAAAGGACTGAACAGTCATGTTCCTCTTTAAGAAGTAAATGTTGCTGTACAATGATCTGTTTGTGGGGAGCATTGGTGGTCTTCTCTGGCAATTACAGCTAGACTGATTTGTTCAAGATTTAGGACAGTTTTCATCAGAGACTGGATACAGACAGCAAAAGTAGAGCTGCAGTTATCCTTCCTGAATGTATGTGGTAATGAGGAGCTTCCAAAGCAGGCAGTTGCAGCTCTCTGTTGGCTGTGATCCCTCACCATTGTGCTTCCGTGCTTAACACTTCATAGAAACATTTGCAGTGTTGCTTATTCTCAGTATCTTTGCCTGAGTTGCACAGGCATTTGGCAAGCCAGATTCTAGCTGAACACCCATCCTAAATGCAATTAGTAGTTAGTAATTTTTGGTATTGTTTGATACTCTAGTCCTATGCCTCCACACTTCTAGAGTGGAGATGTAACTTGCTCCATGGAAATGAAAAGGAATTGCCTCTGTTAGCCACACTTCAGCTTAGCAGAGGAGCAAATGCTAACCAGCACAGCCACATGTCAGACTGTGCAGAAATGTCATCTGACAGACCTGTCAGTCCTTACCTATGGACTAGGGATGGGCAGCACCTCAGCTGTGAGGCACACGTTGGGAATCAACCTTTAGAGAAGTGCATGCCTTCTGTGCATATAAATGGGAGGAAAATTGTGCAACCTTAACATTTGTGCTTAATAAAAGCTAATCTCTTCCAGCACTGCATGGCAGGAGGAATGCAAATCCTCTTTGGTGTCACAGAGCTCCAAGGAGAAGAGTTTCCCCACGACTCAGAGAGGAGCCTGCCATATCACTGTCTGCCTAGCAACTGAAAGGTGACACGTGGAGGCTCCTTTTCAACTCATTTCCTTTTGATGAGAGGAAGGGATCCTCCTGCGAGTTATTACCTGAAATAATACCATATGGTAAAATGTAAACAACATCTGCATATTCATGTAATAATTTCATCTGTTTAATTAGTTCCAGCAAAGCAGTTTACCCTCTGAGGCCCTGGCTGTCAGCTCCCCGCTCATACATCCATGGCCTGCTGTCGAGCCTGACAGCCATCTATTGTTCATTCAGTGCTTCCAGCTCAGCACTTCATGCAAGAGCATCTTCTGAGGGGTGCCAAGCCTGTCCCCATTGATCCAGATGTAAGGGCTGGGAGGGGGGAGAAGAGTAACTATCTGTCAGCTTGGAATATGTAAGAGCAAACTTGACAGATCAGGTGGCTTTGTCAGGTTGTTTTTGGAGGGGGCAGCTTGGCTTCAGTGCTCATCATGGCACAGGCCTGAGGGGTTGGCTTTGTACAGGTTGTTAAGCCTTTTTTGCTCTCAGGACAAGGCTAAGGGCTTCTAAAATCGGGTGAAGTCGGCAACAGAAGAGCAGCCCAGCTTTTTACAGTCAGCTGTATTTCAGTGCCAAAGTAATGACAGCATGCCTACTGGTGCAGGAAAACACAGGACCCTGGAGGGCTGTAGGGATTGGCCTAACAGGTTTTGGGAAATGCATGTCAACAAACACTGTTCAGGAGGAACTGAGAGTGTAAAAGCATAACTCTAACTGGAAAGGTCCCTAGGAAACATTTGGAGAGTCTCCTGGCTCATGTAAATGAATTCTATTGTGGGTCACAGGGAACAATAAGCTGTTCAACTCTCCTTCAAAAGGAAACATTTACATTAGAGGAATATAAACACTTCAGGATAATATTACACCTAAGTAGAGGAGAGTGCTGCAGTTCAGTGTGGTAGAGTCAATATCATAACAAGGTAATAATACTTACTACTTATATGGCCTTTTCCAGGTTTGAGCAAACAGCACCTGATTAGTCCTCAGAACACCCTGGGGCAAAGAGGTAAGTAAGAATTATTGCCTTGTTGTAAAAATAAACCATATCTTATCACATGCCCAGCACCATGGTATCTACACAAACAAGCAGTCTGATAGACAGTAATCTTTCCATTGCCTTATGATGCACTGGGGTGAGATCACAAGGTGTAAGCTCAGCTAAAGAAGTGCCTTTTTATGCTTTATTTTCATGATGATCACATCTGTATTGAAACCAATATCCTATTCAGAAGACTTCCAGAGGTTGTGGCCAGTGTCAGGAAGATGTCCCACAGTATTTCTTCCTAGAAAAGGTCAGTTCCACTGTCCCTGAATGGCTTGTTGGGATGTTAGGGAGAGGTTTCTGAAATATTCAGGGTCCAGCTATTAAAAAGCAGAGAGGAATTGGTAGACTGAATTTTAGACTGTACTGATGGTTTGTTCTGCTTTATCTATGGTCACAAGAAGAGATTCTGTTTGTGCAACTATACTCTTTTTTTCTAGCATGCAGTGAAAGCTTTCAGTCCTAAGTCATGACTGGAGAGCTTCAGCTTTCACTCTTAGCAGCTCAGAAGAGCTTTCCTCCTTCAGACTGTATTTCATGCACTCAGCAACACAATGAAATAACCTCCAGATCAGGGAAGCCAGCACAGGTTACCTTTATGAAGCTAATGAGTAACTGTTCTAATTGTTAGCTTGCATACATTGGTAGCATGTTTTCATCCACACTGTGATATAGAAATGAGTCTCTAGAGAGTCTCCCAAAAGCTAATTTGCCACAAATTAAAATAATAGTAATTTAATAATAACAATAAAATTACACTGAATAATAATGAACTTTACCAAATAATATTGAATACAAGAAGAAATTAATATTCTGTTCATGACAGGTTCATCAGTCTAATAACAGGAGCTTCTTTTTCCTGGGAATGCTTCTGGATGCTTCTTACCCAGGAAATGGGTATATCCTATCTCCCCATTCACTTGACTCCAGAATCACAGAATCATTCAGGTTGGAAGAGACCTCTAAGCTCATCCAGTCCAAGCACACCTAGCACTCCCATGCCACTAACCCATGGCCCTAAGGAGAGCAGCTCAATGTTTCTTAAACACCTAAACAACATCAGAATGCTTTTGGTAGTTTTACTTTTACTAAGGAAGTGATATTAACTGGGTTATACTCCCCAAACCCAGGAGCCTTCCTGACCTTTATTCTGTATTGCCTCTCCTAGATTATTGCGATAAGGCAACACTGGTGTTGCAACCTGCTGGCATCTGCCTAATCCCCAGGTGGAGAGGAAGGATGTCTGTTGCCTTTGTTTTTCCTCTGNCCAGCTGTAACTGTTCTAGGATTCTCTGATTCAGTGCCTGCTTTGCTGAGGACTCATCCCAGCTGCCCACGTGGTTCTGTAGCACCCTGACACTGCTTGACAGACCCCATCAAAACTCACAGAAACTCTCTGCATTGCCCCAAAGCTGCTTCTCTCTTCCAGCACATTGTGAACAAAAAAAAAATCATGGAATCACAAAGGTTGGAAGAGATCTCTAAGCTCATCCAGTCCAAGCACACCTAGCATTCCCATCCCACTAACCCATGGCGCTAAGGAGAGCATCCCAACGGTTCTTAGACACCTAAACAATATCAGAATGCTTTTTGGTAGTTTTGTTTTTACTAAGGAAATGAAATTATCTGGGTTGTGTTCCCCAAACCCAGAAGCCTTCCTGACCTTTCTCGTGTGTTGCCTCTGCTAGATTATTGCGATAAGGCCGCGCTGGTGTCGCGACCCGCTGGCGTCTGCCTAATCCGCTGGTATTCGCCGCTGCATTGTCCGTGATCAATAACTAATTATCAAAGTGGCATTTCTTTTCAAGGGCTCCTTGTTAAAAGATGGCTTTTGGCTGAGAGTGGAGGAACAAGGTCGCCACTTTGACGTGGTTGCCAGCCTTTCAAAATCCAGTGGGCCCGTCCGATTGAATTACTGTCCCCAACTAATTGATAGAAATCGGAACAGAAGAATGCTTGTTACTACAGAATGTCATAACGATAGCCTTGGCACAAGAGCATGGCAGGGGGAGGGAAAAACAAGCCCAGAAGACCAGCACTAGTCACAAAGCATCTAGACAAGTTGCAGCACAAGGCTATTAACTAATTGAACGGGACCAAAATTGTACACCAATTCCTTTTTGACAGCTAGTCTGATCAGAAAGAAAAGCATTACCATTTTCTTATGAGTCTTATCCCTTTGGGTAGATCTCTTCTCCAGGGTTAACAGTAAGAGGACGAGAGGAAATGGCTTCAAGTTGCAGCAGGGAAGGTTTAGATTGGATAGAAGGAGGAATTTCTTTCCTGAAAGGGTTGTTCAGGCTTGGTCCAGGCTGCCCAGGGAGGTGCTGGAGTCACCATGTTGAAGAAACATTGAGCTGCTCTCCTTAGGGCCATGGCTTAGTGGCATGGGAGTGCTAGGGATGCTTGGACTTGATAATCTTTGAAGTCTCTTCCAAACTTTGTGATTCTGTGTGATCCTCTCTTTGAAAACAGGCTTTAAAATTAAAATCTACTGGAAAAACTTCATTGCAGTGTACAAAGGACTGAAACTTGATGGTGAGTTGCAGAAGTCTCCTCGACTGCACTGGGATCATGAGTGAGGATCCACTGGAATTTGGCAGAGAGTTTTCTTAAGAAAGGTTTGTAAGCAGTTGTGAAAACTGTGACTTGAAACATGGTGACCTTCTCCAAAGAATGTTGGACTGTACGAGCCACATACCTTTGAACTGGGAGAAAACTCCAAACACTTAAGATACAGTAAAAGGAGTCATAAAAATGTGGTGAGAATGGGGAAAAGGTCTTGTGCTAGGCATGCCTGAGATTTCATCTATTGTCTTGCATGTCAGTTTTGTGTACAGTTTTGTTGGACATTAGGAAGAAGTTCCTCCCCACGAGGGTGGTGGAACACTGGCCCAGGTTGCCCAGGGAGGTGGTTGAGTTGCCATCCCTGGAGGCATTGCAGGTGAGGCTTGCCAGGGCTCTGGGCAAGCTGCTCTAGTTGGGGATGTCCCTGGCCACGGCAGGGGGGTTGGACTAGATGAGCTCCAGAGCTCCCTTCCAACCCAAACCATTGTGTGATTCAGCTCCCACTCTGCCTTCTGTCTGTGACTTTATGACTGTCCTCTTGTGCTGGGGGCAGGAAGTGCCTTGTGATGGCAAATAGCTGAGCCATCTCTGACAGACTTACACCATCACAGAG